>CAIGQS010000214.1:0-76011 GCA_903798195.1 Danio kyathit
TTAGTTGTACAACTTGTTTTACTGCCTGACGCAAAGTTTAAGGCAGCTACTGTAGGAGTTTTATTTATAAATTAAAAGCATTAAATATATTTTACAGTGCATCCGGAAAGTATTGATAGCGCTTCACTTTTTCCACATGTTTTTATGTTACAGCTTTATTCCAAAATTGATTAAATTCATTGATTTCCTCAACATTCTACACACAATCCCCCATAATGACAATGTGAAAAAAGAGTTTTTAAAATTCTTGCAAACTTATTAAAACTAAAAAACCTGAAAAATCAGATCAGTATTCACAGCCTTTGCTCAATACTTTGTTGATGCACCTTTGGCAGCGATTACAGCCTCAAGTCTTTTTGAATATGATGCCACAAGCTTGCCACACCTGTCTTTGGGAATTTTTGGCCGTTCCTCTTGCAGTACCTCTCAAGCTCTATCAGGTTGGATGGGAAACATCGATGTACAGCCATTCTCAGATCTCTCCAGAGATGTTCAATAGGATTTAGGTCTGGGCTCTGGCTGGGCCACTCAAGGACATTCACCGAGTTGTTGTGAAGCCACTCCATTGATATTTTGGCGGTGTGCTTTGGGTCATTGTCCTGCTGGAAGATGAACCGTCGCCCCAGTCTGAGGTCAAGAGCACTCTGAAGCAGGTTTTCATTCAGGACGTCTCTGTACATTGCTGCATTCATCTTTCCCTCTATCCTGACTAGTCTTCCAGTTCCTGCTGCTGAAAAACATCCCCACAGCATGATGCTGCCACCACCATGCTTCACTGTAGGGATGCTATTAGCCTGTGATGAGCGCTGCCTGGTTTTCTCCAAACGTAACGCCTGGCGTTCACTCCAAAGAGTTCAATTTTAGTCTCATCAGACCAGAGAGTTTAGTTTCTTATGGTCTGAGAGTCCTTCAGATGCCTTTTGGCAAATTCCTGGCGGAGAGTGGCTTCCGTCTGGCCACTCTATTATACAGGCCTGATTGGCGGATTGCTGCACAGATGGTTGTCCTTCTGTAAGGTTCTTCTCTCTCCACAGAAGAACGCTGGAGCTCAGACAGAGTGACCATCGGGTTACTGATTGCCTCCCTGACTAAGGCCCTTCTCTCCTGATCACTCAGCTTAGATGGCCGGCCAGCACTAGGAAGAGTCCTGGTGGTTCCAAACATCTTCCACTTACGGATGATGGAGGCCGCTGTGCTCACTGGAACTTTCAGAGCAGCAGAAATGTTTCTGTAACCTTCCCCAGCCTTGTGCCTTGACAATCCTGTCTCAGAGGTCTACAGACAATTCCTTTGTCTTCATGCTTGGTTTGTGCTTTGACATGCACTATCAACCCTGGGCCCTTATATAGACAGGTGTATGCATTTTCAAATCATGTCCAATCAATTGAATTGACCACAGGTGAACTCCAATGAAGCTGCTGAAACATCTCAAGAATGATCAGTCGAAACAGAATGTAGCTGAGCTCAATTTAGAGCTTCACGCCAAAGGTTGTGTCTTATTGTATCTTTAACTGTATACAAACTATTAATTGACTAAATTTGCAGAAAAAGGAGACTACATTGTGATATACTGTACAGATGAAGTCAGATTTTTAGCCCTCCTGTATATTTTTTTCCCAATTTCGTGTCATCCCATAGGTTCCCATTCTGCCGTGATTCGCGTTCTGATTGGCTGCTGGTTTTGGAGGCCTGTATAAAAAGGAACATCCGGCAGGGTTCGGGGAGCTCATTCGTGTTGCGACCGTTGCTGGGAGTGGAGCTCCTGGATTTTCCTTACCCCTCCGGCTGACGACAAACATTCAATCTTGTTACCTTTGTTCATACGTTTAATCTTTTTGAGAGTTTTGAGCTTGTAGGGGTGGCCTGCCTATTTATTTGATTACTTTTGACTATGTTTATGTTTAGGGAGAAAGGTAAGCTTCCTGTATTTTTCTTTAAATATTTATAGGTAATTTAGTTCATTTACTTTGCAGATTCTTTTGTTTGTTATTTTGGCCTGGGGTCACCCTGAAGAGATGCTCACTTAAAACTGACTATTTTTCTACAATAAATCTCTTCAATTACTCTCAACTGAGTGTCCGAGTTTGGTTGTCGACCGAAGGGGATCTTTTGTCTTAAGCTTTTGTTTTGTTTGAGAAATCCACCACCCCAACACATTCATTCATTCATTTTCTTGTCGGCTTTGTCCCTTGCGGGGTCGCCACAGCGGAATGAACCGCCAACTTATCCATCACGATTTTACGCAGCGGATGCCCTTCCAGCCGCAACCCCATCTCTGGGAACCACCCCAACACATTTGTTTGTTTTTTCCGTTTATTATGCCCATGTTGTTTTCCCCTAAACTTGGGGCGTAATAAAAGTAGTTTTAATAACTCTTTTCTAATAACTGATTTCTTTTATCTTTGCCATGATGACAGCACATAATATTAGACTAGATGACATTGAAAGGCTTAACTAGGTTAATTAGGGTAAAGTTAGAGTAATTAGGCAAGTCATTGTATAACAGTGGTTTGTTCTGGAGACTATCCAAAACTAATAGGGGTGTGAACCTACACTGGTCTCACGGTTCGGTTCGGTTGCGATTATCATGCCATCGATTCGGTTCAATTCGATATCTCGGTGCATCACGGTGCATTGACGATGCTTTCCATACATAATTAGATTTTTTCTTTACCACACAAGAATTTCTTTTTTTATTAAAATCTATAAATATGTTTATATATTATTTGTAATACAATTTTGTCCTTTAATACAAGCAGTCAAATATATGAACTGTACCTTTAATTTTACCTGCTCAAAAAAAAAAAAAAAAAAAAACTCTTTGTGAATGTTTTAGACAAAACTCATGCACAGAAGACAGCACGAGCATTCATAACAAATAAACTAATGTAAATATTATCCCGCTTGCTTTTTGAGCGCTGGCAAGTTTTTACACCCCTATGATTGGTCATTGTCTTCACCCGCTCAACAGAAAGGGCTGCGATTAGAAACGAAAGTGCCCCGTGAATGACGCGGGAAAAACAGCCGCGGGTAAAGGGCGTCACACATCGGATGCGCCGCTCAGCGCTGCGACACGGCGCGCACATGACAGTTGAAAGTATAGCACACCAGACGCGCACATTCGCAGGCTATTAAAAACGAAACTAATCAGATGGCGCTCTGTGGCGCGGCAAAATTATGAACAGTGTCCTGAGTCGTGTTTGGGCGCAGCCGACTTGCGGCGCTGGTGTGTGTACTCTAATTGAGACCTATTTTTAGAATTCTGAAATGTGTGACGCTGCGCGGAGCGTCGCCGAGTGGCGCTTCTGGTGTGCGACCTGCTTAATACGCGGTTATCGGGTAATCTGAGGAGAGGAGAGGAAATTTTACATCAAGAACATGCCAACGGGTCAAATGCTTAAAGTGTGTGTGTGTGTGTGTGTGGGAGAGAGAGAGAGGGAGATAGAGGGGCAGTGAAAGATTTGCTTATTAAGTAGTAGGAGTGTTTTATTTACTCATTCGCCATAGTATTCTACCGCGACATCGCGCATAGGGGATAAATGACGTCAGTGCGTAATAACAGGTTATGATCTATTACTGAACCAATATCGAATTGTCCCCTTCTGCATCGCGGTGCACCGAAGAAACGATTAATTTTGACACCCCTAAAAACTAATATTGCTTAAGGGGGCTAATAATATTGACCTTAAAATGAGTTTAAAACAATAAAAAACTGCTTTTATTCTAGCCGAAATAAAACAAATAAGACTTTCTCCAGAAGAAAAAATATTATAGGAAATACTGTGAAAAATTCCTGAATCTGTTAAACATCATTTGGGAAATATCTGAAGAAGAAAAACATGTGCATTCACACACTCATAGGATTGACTGTAAATAAACAGAGTCTCAGTTATCTTTGTTGTAGAGAAAACTCTTACACAACAATCCTGTATTCAAAGAACACATTCACACATTCGTGACCACACACACCATGCACACACAAGCACTTCAGAGTTCACACATCAGCTCTGATAAGTTTCTCACGCTATAAACAGAGCTGTGAAAACCGTAACATGTCAAAGGTCTGTCATCTGGGGAACCTGAAACATCACAGACAAACACACTCGATCAATTACAGGAAAATCCCATCATCTGGTCTGACCCCTGGAGATTCACATTCTGCCTGATAAACTCCCTGACCAGGGCACAAAGTTAAAAAGCACAAGCACTTGCTACTTTGGTAATGAATTAAAGTATGACATCAAAACCAACCATGTTGATTTGTTTAGCTCACATTGCTAGTTTTGTGGTGAGCAATTCATCTGTGCATGTCGTCAAAAAAAGAAAGTTAAGGTTGTTTGTCCTTGTAATCTAAAATAAAATCTGAAAATGCACTTCCTGTTTGTTGTCAGCTAAATTCTCAGATTATGGACCCTATCATACATCCGGCGCAATAAGTTGCAAGGCAGGCCCGTGCAGAGGCTTTCCAAAGGGCATGTACAGAATTGAAGATAAGGCAGGGGCGGACTGGGACCAAAATTTTGACAGGGGGTTGATGGGGGGTTGCGGTCACGGTATTCACGAAAAGTGTGGGGGGAGGTTTACTGTCCGGGTATTCACGAAAAGTTTGTGGGGGCGGTTTACGGTCTCAGTTTTCACGAAAGGTGTGTGTGGGGGGGGGGGTTGGGGGTGTTTATGGTCCCAGTATTCACGAAAAATGTGGGGGCCGGTTTACGGTCCCGGTTTTCACAAAAGGTGGGAAGGGGGTTTACGGTCCCGGTTTACACTGAAAGTAGGTGGGGGGTTACGGTCCCGGTGTTCACAAAAAAAGTTGGGGGGGGGGGGGGGGGTTTATGGTCCAGGTTTACACAAAAGAAGTGTGGGGGAGAGGGGTTTACGGTCCCGGTTTTCACGGGAAAATGTGGGGGGGTTACGGTCCCATTTTTCACTAAAAGTGGGGGGGGATTGACGGTCCCGGATTTCACGAGAAGTGAGGGGGGGTTTACGGTCACGGTATTCACAAAAAGTGAGAGGGGAGGTTTACGGTCCCGGTATTCACGAAAGTGTGGAGGGCGGTTTACGGTCCCTGTATTCACGAAAAGTGTGGGGGGGGTTTACAGTAGGGGAAGTGGGGGGGGGGTATTCACGAAAAGGGAGAGGGGAGGTTTACGGTCCCGGTTTTTACGAAAAAAGTAGGGGGGAGTTTACGGTCCCGTTTTTCTAGAAAAATGGGGGGGGGGGTTACGGTCCAGGTTTTCACAGAAAGTGTGTGTGTGTGTGTGTGGGGGGGGGGGGGGGGGGGGGTTGGTTATGGTCCAGGTTTACACGAAAAAAGTCTGGGGAAAACAGGGGTTTACGGCCCCGCTAATCACGGAAAGTGTGGGGGGTTACGGTCCCGTTTTTCACTAAATGTGTGTGGGGGGGGGGTTTACGGTCCTGGTTTTCACAAGAAGTAGCGGGGGGTTTACGGTCCCGGTTTCAAGGAAAGTGTGGGATGGGTTATGATCTCGGTTTTCACGGAAAGTGGGGGGAGTTTACGATCCCGGTTTTCAGGGAAAGTGGGGGGTTTACGGTCCCGTATTTCACGAAAAGTGTGGAAGGGTTACGGTCCCGGTTTTCACAATAAGTGGAGGAGGGGGTTTAAAAACATTTCAAAATTCATATGGCAGGGGAAACAACCCAGAATTAGACTTATACAATCATGTAAGAATAATGGGGAGTTGGGACTCCCCAACTTTCGTTTCTATTTCTGGTCGGCTCAATTAAGGCCTGTGATTTCTTGGATTTAAGACTGTTCACATACTCAATGGGTCAATATTGAAAAGAGCCTCTGTTCAATACCCCTTAATATAGGTCCATTTTCTAATGTATCATAAAAAAATGCCATCTTGAGAGAATGGATGAAAATAACATTAAAAATATGAAGAACCATACAAACATCATTCGACATGTCAAAGAATATTTCATCCTTAGCCAGTATAGGACACCACAAGGATTTCCTACCATCTCATACTGATATTGGGTTCAAAAAATGGTCGCAATATGGACTCCGCTACCTGCATTAAATCTGCATGTTTCAGAATGATGCACTTAAATCATTTAAACAATTAGGAAATGAGTTGTCACTCCAAAAATATTAATTTTTCAGAAACTTACAACTCTGACATTTCCTCACAACACATAATGATTTAGACAGAATTAAAAACCCTTCTACAATAGAACAGTTTCTAAAAGCTACACAAACTGGACATGAGACCAATGAATTAATTGCTAAAGGTTACTCAATATTCTTTTCTAGGAATACAAATAACACCTTACAAATAAAGAAGAAATGGGAGGCAGAAATGAATAGAGCAATTTCTCTGGAAACTTGGGAGGAAGTTTGCAGTGAAGTACATTTTGTGTCCAATTGTAATATCTGGAGAGAATTCAAATGGAAGCTTATAACTAGATTTTTCAGAACTCCACAAATAATGGAACCCTTCCTGCTCTAACAAGTGCTGGAGAAATTGTGGACAGAATATTGGTAACCACACCCATATTCTGTGGTCATGTCCTAAATTAAATAACTACGGGAAAGAAGTACTTAATGCCCTTAAGGAAATCTTCCATTATGAGTTTTCTGAAGATCCCACAGTTGCTCTGCTAGGTGTATTCCCTGAGGGCTTTGATGGCAGATCAAAAATCGTACTTGTTTCAAATCCTACTTGCTGCAGCTTTGAAGTGCATCACATGCAGATGGCAACATTCTGAACCTCCATCATATAATGCTTGGATTCATAACGTGTGGGAACTGTATCAAATGGAACAAATAGCACATGCATTACGAATTTTCCTAAAGAGATGGTCTCCTGTCATGCCTTTAATTCTGCAATAATAAGCCATACTGAACTTGTGCAGTTTCAGAGAACAAGGTCACTTTTTTCTTCCTTTCTCCACTTTATTTTTATTATTATTATGTTTTATAATTTTTTTTGTAAAATCTATTATTATTCTTTTATCTTGTTATATGTCCTAAGGTTGTTGTTTTTTTTTTGTTCTGTGCATGTTTTTATAACCATATTAGTTGCTAGAAATTGATGGTCTAACATGCAAAAAACTGTTACACTGTATTGTACTCCATGCAATGTTGTATTCTCTAATAAAAATAAGTAAAAAAAATATATTATTATTTTCTACATCAACATAAACACCACTGCCTCCATGCCTTTTTCACCTCGGGGGGCTTTTTCAGTTTATTCATGACAATCTGCATCAGTATAATGTTATTATTATTATCCGTATTATTTATTATATGCAGATTTATATTTGCTTTAATAAACACAAGTGTAGATTTGTCCACCTGTGGGGTTTTGGAGACGTCTGCATCACCATATGCGGCATAAGAACAGGACGTGTGTTTGGATGTAACTCAGTTGTTTGACCACACTTCATTATTATTGTTCATTTATTCCTTTGCTGGAAATTAGAACTGAATTTAGAAATAGTTTTGACACAAATCTTTGACCTTAACAAACTAAATTAAATATGTGGGCTAATGGATGTGTTTAGTGGAGTGAGTTTCCAAAGTAAAGGAGTAAAGTAAAGAGTAAAAGTAAAGTAAAGAGGCTGAATGGAGGAGGCTCGTTCTTTATCCTCGCGCTGCAGATGCTCTGTTTAACTGTTTTCTCGCTAGTAAAGCGTTCAGTTTTTCCTCTTACAAAGTCCGCCATGTAAATAGCAAATGCACCATGGAGCGACACAACTGACTCTTAAAGGGAATGAGAGATGAGACTCTGATTGGTTTAATGCTCATTATGCTCAAAACACACCCAGAACTCATTAAGAGAATAAGCACAGCCCTGTTAGACCATGCGCCGGGCGCAGAGTGTATTTTTTTCACATTATATTTCTTCAGATTTAATCTAACCATGGCCTTTTCTTTGTTAGCCCCAAACATATTGCCTGTCCTTCATAAAAACTGCATGAGTAGTCATTTTAGTATTCAAGCATGCATTTAAACAGATGCACCCTTAAACACAATATAGTATACAGTATCTCTGTGTGCTGTAAAGAACACATTTCACAGCCATTCAAGCGAGCGCAACAAACGATTGCGAGTGTCACTTTTCATATCCCTGTAAGACGTGTAAAAGAAGACGTCTTACCGCTCTGCAGAAAACCACAGACTCTCTCTGGAGACAAACAGATCAATTCAGTCTGGCCAGAGATCAAAATCCCATTCAAACACACACAATCACATCACCATACACTGTCTAGGCACTGCCGTTCCTTACACACACTCACACACGCAGCAGACGCTCAATCTGAACCTCACTCTAGTCATTCCTGATCAGCGATGTGAAGAAAACTCCTTTAATTTCGGTTTAAGTGCTGAGTTTTTCCTTTAGACATGAATGATTCCTCGAAGCATGTGTTGTTTCTTAAAGGGGCAGTTCACCCAAAAATTTGAATTCTGTCATCAGCTACTCACCCTTCATTTGTCACAAACTGGATTGAGTTTCTTTCTTCTGTCGAACACAAGAGAAGATATTTTGAAGAATGTTAAGAGTGTTATGATCACCGGCAGTGTTGCCTTTGCAGGCTGCTGGTGAACACTCCCTATCATTCACTCAACTACAGATCTGCCAGTGAACTGAACTACGAATCCCATCATGCACTGCACTCACACACCAGTTCCAGATCACCCTTGATTGAACACACATGCTAAAGCTGATCAGGAATAATCAGATGGACTATATACACAGTAGAGGTTGACATTTTTTCGGGAATCCCATGCATCAGGGGTAGAGGTGTGAACCTACACTGGTCTCACGGTTTGGTTACGATTATCATGCCATCGATTTGGTTCAATTCGATATCTCGGTGCATCACGGTGCATTGATGATGCTTCCCATAAACAGTTTAATATTTTCCCTCACAGCACAGCGACTCTTGTATTAAAATGAATACATTTATTTATATTTATATACTATTTGTAATACAATTTTCTCCTTTAATACAACCAGTCAGATATATGAACTGTACCTTTAAAAACTCAAGTACATGCACAGAACGACATGAGCAAATAAACACATATAAATATCCCGCTCACTTTCTGAGCCTTGTCTAGCAAGTTCTTTCTTACACCCCTATGATTGGTCTCGCGCTCAACAGAAAGGGCTGCGATTGGCTCTAACGCTCTGGCGCTGTTCACCGATGAGTGAGACTGATAAACAGCAGCGGCGACTAAAAATTACAATACAGATAGCTATTGTTTAAAACAAGGTTCAAAATGAGTAAACGCTCTTTAAAACAGATAAACTTATTTGAGACATTTGCCAAAAGGCCTAAAACTACAGGGAGTGCAGAATTATTAGGCAAATGAGTATTTTGAGCACATCATCCTCTTTATGCATGTTGTCTTACTCCAAGCTGTGTAGGCTCGAAAGCCTACTACCAATTAAGCATATTAGGTGATGTGCATCTCTGTAATGAGAAGGGGTGTGGTCTAATGACATCAACACCCTATATCAGGTGTGCATAATTATTAGGCAACTTCCTTTCCTTTGGCAAAATGGGTCAAAAGAAGGACTTGACAGGCTCCGAAAAGTCAAAAATAGTGAGATATCTTGCAGAGGGATGCAGCACTCTTAAAATTGCCAAGCTTCTGAAGCGTGATCATCAAACAATCAAGCGTTTCATTTAAATAGTCAACAGGGTTGCAAGAAGCGTGTGGAAAAACCAAACCAACAACCAAGGCGCAAAATAACTGAACCATGAACTGAGAAAAGTCAAGCGTGCAGCTGCCAAGACTGATTTTTCTAAGGTTTTATGGACTGATGAAATGAGAGTGAGTCTTGATGGGACCGTGGCTGGATCGGTAAAGGGCAGAGAGCTCCAGTCCGACTCAGACGCCAGCAAGGTGGAGGTGGAGTACTGGTTTGGGCTGGTATCATCAAAGATGAGCTTGTGGGGCCTTTTCGGGTTGAGGATGGAGTCAAGCTCAACTCCCAGTCCTACTGCCAGTTTCTGGAAGACACCTTCAAGCAGTGGTACAGGAAGAAGTCTGCATCCTTCAAGAAAAACATGATTTTCATGCAGGACAATGCTCCATCACACGCGTCCAAGTACTCCACAGCGTGGCTGGCAAGAAAGGGTCTAAAAGAAGAAAAAACTAATGACATGGCCTCCTTGTTCACCTGACCTGAACCCCATAGAGAACCTGTGGTCCATCATCAAATGTGAGATTTACAAGGAGGGAAAACAGTACACCTCTCTGAACAGTGTCTGGGAGGCTGTGGTTGCTGCTGCACGCAATGTTGATGGTGAACAGATCAAAACACTGACAGAATCCATGGATGGCAGGCTTTTGAGTGTCCTTGCAAAGAAAGGTGGCTATATTGGTCACTGATTTGTTTTTGTTTTGTTTTTGAATGTCAGAAATGTATATTTGTGAATGTTGAGATGTTATATTGGTTTCACTGGTGAAAATAAATCATTGAAATGGGGATATATTTGTTTTTTGTTAAGTTGCCTAATAATTCTGCACAGTAATAGTCACCTGCACACACAGATCTCCTCCTAAAATAGCTCAAACTAAAAACAAACTAAAAACTACTTCCAAAAATATTCAGCTTTGATATTAATGAGTTTTTTGGGTTCATTGAGAACATGGTTGTTGTTCAATAATAAAATTAATCCTCAAAAATACAACTTGCCTAATAATTCTGCACTCCCTGTAATGAGACAAATACTGATCACCGACATGGAGTGGAGACCGCAGTCTCATCAGCACCTGAGCCGCTGAAACTCTCTTTCATCAGACAGATCAGATCCAGATGCTGTGCAGCCTCCTCGCATGGAACGGCTACTATTCAAGGTGTTTTAAACTAATTTTATCTGACAGACTGGCATAAATAACGAGTTTCTGAGTTTTCTCACGCTTCAAACAGAGTTTGTTCCACCGAGGTAATGTGGGAACATGTTCAGTGCTGTTGCGAATAGGCCTACTTTGTAAACGCCTGTCCTGCTCATTCAAATTATTTGATTAAATGAATTCAATTGTTATTGACCAGCGCAACATGGAAAACAGTTTAACACAGGCTTTTCTGAAACTGAATATTTCAATTTGATTTTATTTAGGCTAGATTATTATTTTAATTGACAATCCAGTTCGTGATTCGGCATTGTTGAAGCGGATTTGTTTTGAAGCACTTCACCTCAAATGTTATTCGTCCTTCTATTTTATCTAGAAGATAGCTGACCAAGAAACATATTTAAACAAAGAGACAAACTATATACGAAATTCGTTTTAAAAATATATTATTTTCCAAGAAAAATATACGAATTAGTTATATTTTTGTTTGAGCCCGTCCACTACTCAACTGTGCAGGTGGATGATTTTCGATCGGTGGAAAGTAAGGATTTAATTAATGCTTCACTAATTGTATTGTATCACAATCTTCTGTCATATATTTGCACATTTAATATGTCATAATTTTAAAGATCACGTCTTGAGCGTCTGATTTTTCCTTGGTGCTGATGTGCTTTTCTTACATTTAGATTTCAACTAAATATTAAAATAAAAAAGGAAACAAATTATGTTGTATCGAATGCCCTTAAATAATGTAGCCTTTGACAGCAAGCATCAGTGTTTCTTGACATGATTGGGGAAGGGGGCGGGGCGGTGCTGGATTTGTGCGTACCTTGGAATAAATCCTGCAGGCGCCCCTGCACACACACACACACACACACACAAACACATATGCACATGGATTTCAGAACACAGAAGTCTATTAACAGAGCTCCATCTGGAAGAACCAGGACACCTAAATAAGCAAGCATACAGTAAATACAATTCAGAATATCACACTCTGTCTGTAGAGGCCTATAAAGGTCAAATTCAGAAACACCTTAACACAATTAAACAAATTAAAAACATTTAAAATAATTTATTAAGGATCACCACAGAGGAATGAACCTCCAACTGTTCCAGCATATGTTTTACACAGCAGATGACCTTCCAGCTGCAACCCAGTACTGGGAAACACCCATACACTCTCACATTCACACACTCATACACTACGGCCAATTTAGCCTTTTCAATTCCCCTATAGTGCATGTGTTTGGACTGTGGGGGAAACCGGAGCACCCGGAGGAAACCCACGCCAACATGGGGGGAACATGCAAACTCCACACAGAAATGACAACTGGCCCAGCCGGGACTCGAACCAGTGACCTTCTTGCTGTGAGGCCACAGTGCTAACCACTGAGCCACCGTGTCACCCTGAATACATTAAAATCAAAGCCAATCTACATTAACACCAAAAGCAGAAAACTCTTCATATGTTTTAGCTGTTGTTTTACACGACAATAGTGTTTTGGGGTTTCACAAACCTTTCAAAATGTGTTTCAAAGTGCACAAGCTTAAAATTGTTGCTAGTGTGGTTTACTATGTGAAGTTTATTTATAAACTAATTTCGAGAGGATCACGTGCTTGTGATTGCTAGCGGCTGGACCATACCTGTCAACCCTCCTGTTTTTCCCAGGATTCTCCTGTATTTTACAGTTCTATCCCGCTGTCATCCCGTAAAGGTATTTTCCCGTATTTCTCCCGTATTTTTTATCTTTCTGTGAAGAGCCGATCCTCCCTATATGCAACCGATACCGCCGAACCACCAGGGGCCGCCCTTGCTCTTAAATGTGAATCGGTTCTGTGCTTTCATTTTATTTAGGCATGGAAACACTTTGAAATAAACATAAAAACGGCGCGATTCATTTCCTTTTCATTACAGGCGCCATTGCCCCTATGCAATCCTCAAAACATTCAGTTCATATAAAGATGCATGACTGTCAGCTGATGCGCTCCATAGTGACAATAGACGCTGTTTCCCAAGCGGATTCTGTACGTACGCGATTTGATGCTGAGCTCAAGTGGACACTGGGTTTTAGGTGCGTGTTTGAACAGACATATACACATCATCATCATAATAATAATAATAATAATAATAATAATGGTGGTTCATTCCGCTGTGGCGACCCCAGATTAATAAAGGGACTAAGCCGAAAAGAAAAGAAATGAATGAATGAATAATAATAACAATAACATCTAGACATGTCGATCTTGTTGGGTTTTCTTTTAAACACAACACATTTTGTCTTAAATTAGCATAAACAGTTGGGAAAACAATCAAAAGCTTTCATTATAGATCTGTGCAGTTTTAAAGTGACAGCTCTGTTATTTAATGTAATCAAACCAAAAAAATCTAAATGAGAGATTCATTCGCTGCTCTTTAATCAATTATACAGTAAAGAAAAGATGAGATTTGATCACTTGATTCTATTTCTTTGTAATAGCTAATAGTTTTAATGAGCTGAACTGTTTGCTAATTTATTTGCAGCTTTTTCTAATGTATACTAATTATTATATCCTTTGTAAATAATAATAAAAACGTATTACTGATCGTTTCAGAAGTTTATGTACAATGAAAAAGCTCCAGATAAACAGCATTTTTATTTTTTATGAGGGGGGGGGGTTGAGTATCCCTTATTTTCACATCCCAATGTTGACAGGTATGGGCTGGACCCACATTATCCAATTCACCATGCACCAATCAGATGATCCCTAAGCTACTACAAATACCCTGGGTTACGTATCACCGCTTTCTTCGCTTTGAAGAATCCCCCCTTCCACCCCTACTCCTCCTCCTTCCTAGATGGGTGACACGGTGGCCCAGTGCTTAGCACTGTTACCTCACAGCAAGAATGTCAATGGTTCTAGGCCAGGGCTATTCAATTGGCGGCCCGCGGGCCAAACCCGGCCCCCGAGGCAATTTGTTCCGGCCCCCCAAATAGTGACCAAGACATCAAAAATAAATTTAGTTCAGTCGAAAAACAGCCGCTATAGTTATGAAGTGACGTGCGTCTGTTCAATACAGCACAAGCTGCAGTTAAAGGCTGCGCAGAGCGCGAGTCACCTGACATTGAGTGGCGCGAGCAGCCGAAAACATTTGGATATGTTTGTAGAAAAGGCCTTTTGTATAATGCACTGATATCATTAATAGGAATGCAATGATTAGCCGATTTCACTATTAACCCCGCTTTTATTCATTAAAGGCTTCTCAACGCCGCATTTCTGTTGGACGGAAAAAAGCTGCTGCAACTAGTTATGCCAATACGCTTGGATTAACTATAGCAGCAAGCCGTTGACATATTGCGTCTTTTCCGAGCGCAAGTAGCCTACATTATTTCCAATTGAGACGTGCGCATATTGGAAGTGGTGCGTGCACGGCTCACAAGCAGACCGGCACACAGTAGAAATGATCTCAGGCTGTAGTGGTGAGAGTTGTGCGTGGCTTTCAGTGCAATGTAAACAAAAGATATGTTAGATGAATTATTAAAAAATATTCAAATGATTATGAACGCAGATTATAACAACAGTTCATTCAAATTCTTAGCTAACATATAGCCTAAAATAACATTAGACAAATACTATTTTTATTTATTCTTATTTTTATGTATTTATTCATTGTTCTGTCGTTTATTTTCATTGTAAATTCATCACTCATGTTTAAATCAAAAACTTTTTCATTTATTTTTAGGTCCAAAGAGAGAAATGGACTACTGTTTGTGCTTTATTAATATTTTGTGCTGTATTTGAGCAGCAATAACAACACTTTAATATATAAGCAGTTTTCTTGTGATTTTCTATCACTAAACTAGTCGTGTTTTGATTTCAATAAATGCATAATAATGGTGATAACCGTGAAACCATGATTATTCTTCAGACTATAATCGTACAACCAAAATCTATAATCGTTGCATCCCTAATTGTTACGCAGTTTAAAACAGAACATATGAATGTGTCTGAATGTAGAAGAAGCCGACTTAAGCAATACACTGATTTTGTGCCTTGAAATACATTTGGATATGCTTGTAAAAAAAAAAAGCCACATTGTACAATGCAGTGATGTTATGTAGTTTCAAAATACAACATATTAACGTTTTAATGTAGAACAAGTCAACGTGTGTGTGTCTTTATGAGCACAAATGCAGCATATGGGCTCTTATATTGCTATTGTGTCATCACTTATATTGCAAGTCATATCTCTCCGGCCCCCCGTTTGGGATGGTTTTCGTGAACTGGCCCCCATGACAAACTAATTGAATAGCCCTGTTCTAGGCTTTACCAAACCAGCGGGCATTTCTGTGTGGAGTTTGCACGTTCTCCCCGTGCTCACGTGGGTTTTCCCCGGGTTCTCCAGTTTCCTCCCACCGATTAAAAACATGCAACCTAAGTTATTGACTAATCAACACTATAGACTTGCTCCCTACCTAGTACCTATCTCGTTAAAGAAAAACTACTATCTGCTCTTCAATCACTATGACAGGGGAGTTCTCGAGATCTACCTGAGCTCAATCTCCCCTCTCGCCTTGCAACGGGAGGGAGCCCCGGGCTCGAGGACCTTATGAGCTCAGGGCTCTCTCCCGGGACAGCATGCCAAACAAGCTTTATAATAAATCCTCAGCTAAGTGTGAACTCTTGAAATGGTAATTATATCAAGGTAAGTGCACAAAGGTTACACACATTCACTCACACACACACACATACACTCTCAGGCCCCGTTTACACTAAGTTTTGCTATACGGTTACTCCTTTCGTGCACACTACCCCGGAGTTTTCCAGCCTCGAAAACAGATCATTTTGAAAACGCTGGAGACCAAAACCATTTTGGTTTTAAAACGTTCCTGCTCCGTGTCAGTGTGGATGGGGGAAAACTGAGTCATCTGAAAACGGAGGCGTAGCTGCAGACATTCACCTGTCTGATTGGGGCTTTTTCTCAATATCAAGTACACACACTGTAAAAAAAAAATCTGTAATTTTACAGTTTATTTCCGGCAGCTGGGGTGCTAGAAAAGAAACATAAAATAACGGCTGTTAAATTACAGAAATTTACTGTAAAATAACAGAGGTTGAATTACAGAAATTTACCAGAAATTTAAATTTAAGGAAATTTCTGCAATTTAATGTCAGTTATTTTACGGTAAATTTCTGTAATTTAACAGCCGTTATTTTACAGTAAATTTCTGTAATTTAACAGCCGTTATTTTACAGTTTTTTTTCAAGCACCCCAGCTGCCGGAAATAAACCGTAAAGTTTAGGGATGTCAAAATTAATCGTTTCTTCGGTGCACCGCGATGCAGACGCGGACAATTCGGTATCGGTTCAGTAATAATCATAACCGGTTATTACTGACGTCATTTATCTCACATGCGCTATGTCGCCGTAGCTTACTATGGCGAGGGAGGCGAGTATTTGCAACGCTCTAACTACGTAAAACTCTGAAACTGTGCACAATTTCACTGCGTGTGTGTTTGCTGAACTCTGTTTCACTGACACTTACAGCAAAAGACCCTACTTCACGGCGATTAAGAGAATGAAAGTACTCTCCATTTCTCTCTCTCTCTCTCACTGTGGCCCATGAGTGCATCTGTGAAGAGCGCCAGCGTGTAAGAGCCAATCGCAGCCCTTTCTGTTGAGCGCGTGACCAATCAAAGGGGTGTAAGAAAGAACTTGGTAGACAAGGCAGAAAGCGAGCGGGATATTTATATTTGTTTATTTGCTATAGACCATTTCAATGTGGTCATGTCATTGGCCCATGAACATTTCCTGCTTGACGTTAAACTATTTCCTAACTGTAACAAGAGGCAATTCAATCATAACTTGATTTTAAATCAGCCGTCATAACACTATTTATCAATATGTGGACCTTTTTGGATTCTCAGAAGCAATGGAAATTAACAAATGTAAAACAGGAAATACGTTAGGACCATTGTTTTTGTTTAAATTCCTCAAAATGGTCTATAAATACTTGTGTTGTTTAAAGGTACAGTTTATATATCTGACTGTTTGTAATAAAGGACAAAATTGTTTTACAAATAGTATATAAATATATTTATACATTTTAATACAAGAATTGCTGTGCTGTGAAGAAAATATAAAACTGTGTATGGAAAGAATCGTCAATGCACCGTGATGCACCGAGATATCGAATTGAACCGAATCGATGGCATGATAATCGTAACCGAACCGAACCGTGAGACCAGTGTAGGTTCACACCTCTAGTAAAGTTACAGAATTTTTTACAGTGCACAGTTCAGTCTTGCATCCTTTCCTTGTAAGTTCAGACTTCGCAAGTTTGATATGGAAAACAAACTCCCAAAGACACGTCAAGTAAATCTTCGAAGGGAACAGTGTACTCTATAACCTCACTCACATCACCCTGGACACGTTGTTTCACTATTTTAACAATAAAATAAAAACATGATATAAGGAACTGCCTATTTTAATTTTGTTATTAACTTAACAGACAGTAAAAATGTTGAGGCACATTGTAGCTGCATATTTATATGACCGCCATGTTCACTGTATGCATATTTATACCAAAACAGAGCCTATAACATCACTGCCTCCTTTCATTTTCATTGAAAAATATGAAACATACCCTTTCTATTGCTGAATATCAGTTTTAATAATCAATAACGGCCATTATAAAAGTATAACGTACAATAAGTTTATACAATACAGGAAATAAAGGCAAGAAATCAGTCAAATGCGCAGAATCAGTGTACGTGCTTACATTAATTAAATATGAACTTATCTTTGCGCTCAGCCAAATCACGTTAGCTGAGAACAAGTAATAGATTCAAAAGACAGAAGAGTCGTTAGATAGAGACCAGATGAGTTAAATATCACGGTTAACAACTATAGTGCGATGAGATTCAGCGGCAGATCCTTGATGATCGGACTAAGTCAAATGAGAAAAAAAACTATTTTCCTACCACAGCTATGCTGATGACACTCAGATCTACTTAGCCTTACTGCCTAATGACTACAGCCCCCTTGACACCCTCTGCCAATGCATTGATGAAATGAACAGTTGGATGTGCCAAAACTTTCTTCAGTTAAACAAAGAGAAAACTGAAGTCATTGTGTTTGGGAACAGAGATGAGGTTCTCAAGGTGAATGCGTACCTTGGCTCTAAAGGTCAAACCACAAAACATAAGGTCAAGAATCTTGGTGTGACTCTGAAGTCAGATCTGAGTTTCAGTAGTCATGTCAAAGCAGTTAGTAAATCAGCATACTATCATCTCAAAAACATTGCAAGAATCAGATGCTTTGTTTCCAGTGAAGACTTAGAGAAACTTGTTGATGCTTTTATCAGCAGCAGGGTGGATTACTGTAACGGCCTCCTCACGGGCCTTCCCAAAAAGACAGTCAGACAGTTGCAGCTCATCCAGAACGCTGCGGCCAGGATTCTGACCAGGAAATCAGATCACATCACACCTGTCCTCAGGTCTTTACACTGGCTCCCAGTTACATTCAGAATAGATTTTAAAGTATCATTACTTGTCTATAAATCACTAAATGGTCTAGGACCTCAATACATTACAGATATGCTGACTGAATACAAACCTAACAGATCACTCAGATCTTTAGGATCATATAAACTAGAAATTCCAAGAGTTCAGTCAAAGCAGGATGAATCAGCTTTCAGCTACTAACAGCGCCCCCTACTGCTGGAATCAGCTTCCAGAAATGATCAGATGTGCTCCAACATTAGGCACATTCACATCAAGACTGGAAACTCATCTGTTTAGCTGTGCCTACTGAATGAGCACTGTGCTACGTCTGACAGATCGCACTATTATGTTTTTCTCTTCTTTTTCATTCTTTTATAACCTGTTTAACATATTTCTACCTGTTTTTTATTATCTGTTTTTACTTTTTCTTATACTTGTCTCTTTTTTTTCCTGTTTATGTAAAGCACTTTGAATTGCCACTGTGTTTGAAATGTGCTGTAGAAATAAACTTGCCTTGCCTTGATGTGTGCTGCTCTCACCTGGGGAGAAACGCTAGATGAAACGTCAGTGTGGACATAAATCATTTTCAATCTAAAATGCCATTTTTAAAACTAAAATGTGTTAGTGCACAGGTGTCAAACTCAGTTCCTGGAGGGCCGCAGCTCCGCAGTTTAGTTCCAACCCTAATTAAACGCACCTGATCAAACTAATTGAGTTCGTCAGGCTTGTTTGAAACCAAGCGGCAACCTCCCGCTCTCCCTCGTGAAGCAAATACGGAAGTAACTGAAACTGCAATTCATGGAAATTCCACTAGTCCTGGCTCCATAATAGAGCAGATTTCTATTGAGCCCACTGTTAAAATGGCCAAAAAAAGGTGTTTACAACTTAGTACAATAAACGATTTTGGTTCATATAGCTAATATTACTCTTCATGACAACTGTGGGGGGTGATTTTTTTTTAACTCATCCGTTTCCTTTATATAAAGTCTGCTTAATTAAGGGCGTGGCCACTTGAGTGACAGCTAAGTCTCGCTGGTCACCTTCACTTCACCTCTGATTCCGGCTGATTCGCAGCTGATCTCGGCATATTCATCAAATTTTTGTTTTGTTTTATGTGGCTTTACAGTCAGTCAGTTGCCTTTTGGAATTATTTTTACAATGATCAGATGATATGGCATGCTGTGTGCACTTAATTGTGCTCACAAACCGTTCAAGTTGCCTCCATTTCTCAGGTGAGTGAAATTATATATTTATATACCATCTCTATAAATCTATTTGCTTTATTTAAGATCATTTATCATTTATAATGTTCTTTAGACCTGTATGCACTCCAGAATCTGACAGCTTGATTAGCTGTAGGCTCTAGAACAGTCATCTGAAGCGTTGTCATACAGTGTTATGCTGGATTTCATCAATATCCTTGCATTTACTAACACATATCTGAAGTGTTTTGAAGTAATTCACGTTTTTCTCCTGTAGAAAAACGTCATACGAACAATGTTTAGTGGCTCAATGTATTACAGCAGTGTTTTTAAAAGTAGTGTACAAACAAGCACATGTGGTCAGAATGAAGTATTACACATTTCTCGCAAAGAAAAGCCAGTCTAAGCAAAATGCTAGCAGGCATCTGTAGCTTCGCTCACGCTTCGCCTCTTTGCCCTTGTTTGGTATCCCCCGGTCGGTGCGAAGACGCGCGAGCAAAATGACGACAGTTTGGCCACGCCTACTTGTAGCTTCTTTCATGTTCTTCAGAAACCTATGGGTGACGTCACGGATACTACGTCCATATCTTTTACAGTCTATGTTTGAAACCTGCAGGTAAGTAAGTTGGAGTTGGGTTGGTACTAAACTGATTCACTGAGTTTGACAACCCTGCATTACTGTAAACTGGGCCTCACACACTCACTCTCACGTAACTGTTTATGATAATTTAAGACAACATTATTTGTGTTTAAAATAAAAACAAGCCAGGACAGACATGTTTACATATTATTAAGTGTATTTGTCTGTTTAAACACACACCCAAATCCAAAAGTGTCCACTTTCGCTCCTCTTTAATTGGCGTGTAAGCTGATCTGACCCATAAGCAGTGGCGGTTCTAGGGGGGTGGGGGGGGGGGTGCCCCCGTGCCAACAAGCTTGACCCCCCTAAATTTGGACACGTATTTTTGTTTCAAAACGTCACGGAGAAGTGATATTAGCCATTGGCGGCAAACTGCGGAGACTGGAACCTCTTTTCGCTCTCGCGTGCACTCTCCCTCCCTCGCACTGTTTTCGCGCGCTCTCTCTGTCAGTGACGGTGCTGCGCGCATCAGTTCCCCGCATTCCTCAAAAGTTAACCCCCAACACAGGTAATAAAAAGATTCAACTTCAGTCATGTTCATGTTGTGAAACACTATCAAAATGTTCACTGTTGATTATATTAGACTTTTGTTTTCAATAGCGATTTTAAACCTTTTAATATAGGAAGTCCTCGGCTATGCAGAGGGTTAATCAGAAATTGAGTGTACATATATAGTTTTACGTTAGGAAATGCAGTCTTGAATTTACAAGAGTCGGCAAGTATCAGAGGTACAGATGTAACACATTGATCAAATTTAGTTTTCAGTCACGTTGAAAGTAATATTTAACTCGTTTAGTTTTGCCTTCAGTCGTTGATGTCAGTAGTGACATAAAGCACGAGTCTTCAAACAATTTTTTTTACAGTCTATGATTACAACACGTTTTTAAACACAATAGTTTGACTAACTAATTTCAAATAATAACTTTATCTTTCCCATGGTGACAGTCAGTGCATAATATTTGACTAGTTATTTTGCTAGGTTGTATTCAGATTAAAGTGTTATTTAAAGACTTAACTAAGTTATGTTCACTAGAAAAGTTAGAATAATTAGTCAAGTTATTGTAGAACTGATTTGTTGTGTAGACAATCAAAAATGTATAGTAAATAATTCCTAAGAAGGCTAATAATACTGACCTTAACATTGTATTTTTAAAAATTAAAACCTGCTTTTATTTAAGAAATAAGACTTATTATGACTCCAGAAGAATTATTTTTGTTTTATAGGAAATACTGTGAAAATTTCCTTGGTTTGTTAAAGTTCACTTGGAAAACATTATTCTAAATGAATGGGAGGGCAAAAAAAATTACTTCAACTGTATCTGTTAAAGTTTACAGGTGTAAAAATGTGTCTTGATGTACTTGAACGTTAGAAATGTGTTATCCACTACAATACAAAGTTACTTGTCAAATAAATTAACAAAAAAGATTATTTTGAGTATGGACTGCACGGTGGCACAGTGAGTAGCATGTCCGCCTCACAGCAAGAAGGTCGCTGGTTCGAGCCTCGGCTGGGTCAGTTGGTATTTCTGTGTGGAGTTTGCATGTTCTCCCCGTGTTGGCGTGGGATCCTCCAGGCGCTCTGGTTTCCCCACAAGTCCAAAAACATGTGGTATAAGTGAATTAGGTTGGCTAAATTGTAGTGTATGAGCGTGAATGAGTGTGTATGGATGTTTCCCAGTGATGGGTTGCAGCTGGAAGGGCATCCGCTGTGTAAAACATATGCTGGATAAGTTGGCGGTTCATTCCACTGTGGCGACCCCGGATTAATAAAGGGACTAAGCCGAAAAGAAAATGAATGAATGATTATTTTGAGCTTGTTATTTAATTAGCTTGCTTATGAAGACTGCAGAGTGATACATGAAAAAAAAAAGATATTGAATAATTGTTTAAGCAGTTTGTGATGTATGTTAAAGTGTGCCCCCTAAAAGTACAAGTGGCCCCTGCCCGGCCCCCCCAGTTACTCTGGTCTAGAACCGCCACTGCCCATAAGTAGGCCCACACGGAATCTGCGCGCGCAGAATTCCGCAGATTTTCCACAGAATTCCGCAGATTTTTAGCCCATTATTAACTCTGTTTATTTACTTGAGTAAATGTGTGTAAATCTGAATTTATTCAGTTTTAAATTACACATATTTCACATTTTAAGGTTTTAGTTATGAGACTCCCAAAATAATTTTGCAGATTTTTACCAAAATTCTCTGCAGAAATTGCAAAAAACATCCGCAGATTCCGTCTGGCCCTACCCATAAGGTCAAAAATTACTGCTATTTCTGTGGGGAAATTCGGTCCCCACAAAGTAAGCAATACAATTCATTCATTCATTCATTTTCTTTTCAGCTTAGTCCCTTTATTAATCTGATGTCCCCACAGCGGAATGAACCGCCAACTTATCCAGCACATGTTTTACACAGCGGATGCCCTTCCAGCTGCAACCCATCTCTGGGAAAAAGCAATACAATATACACAAAATACACACCCCTAAATCAGGCTTTCTACTGTTCTTATATGAGGCGATTCAAATTAAGATTAAGCCAGAAACTGCCTTTTTAGGGACAAAATAAAAACTATTATTTAGTTTATAATTTTGTTTAAAAATGTCCTCCATTCTGGGAAAGACATTGTTCCCAATAATAAGTCAAATAAATCGACAGAAACACACTAAAATGAGAATAAACCTCACACATCAATAGTTATAGGTAGAATGACTCCTCACTAACTGCCATAAAAGAAACGCTTCTGCATGTTTAGCATTTCAGAAACTCCCAGAGGAAGCTTTTGTCAGATTTAGCTCACTTCTGAAGACAGTTTTGTCCCGTATAAGCAAGCGAAGCCACAGAAACCCACACAGAGTCATCATCTGGAGGCTGGTGGAGCGGTGAAGCCACTGGTTTGACATGCTGATTTCTCATTTTAGCTTCGGTCTGGGTTCATGGATCACGCATAAAAGTCTGCTTCTGCTTTACTTTCACAGAGATTCAACCTCCGTGTAAACAACCTTCCTGATGAAGAGTGCAGTCAACTGGTTATAAATGTGCATGCTGCGTTATGAGGATCAGCTAACAGGGAATGTTTTCTGTGTTTAAGTCTTTTTATTATGGTATTATAAAGTAATCCAATAGTTATTGTATCATGCAATTTTAGTTATATTGCAAAGAATAAAGATAAAAAAAGAAAGAAATGATAAATAGACCTCACATTCAAAAAAACAGAGCAAACCCAGCTAGCAAAATTCATATGGCTCAAATCGGGCCCACACCTGACACTTACATCCGGCCCATATACCGCATGGAATGATGGCACTTGGACGGTCCACTCCTGTTTGCCAGATCTGGGCCACAATTAAGCCATAGCAATATCACATATCAGCCAGAATTCAACCAAATGAACCAGAACTGACCCTATTCTGGGCCACAGTTTGCTTTTATTCTGGCCCAGATCCGGCCCACACCAGACACTTACATCTGGACGACATACTGAATGAAATGATGGCTCTAGGGCGGTCCGCTCCTGTTTGCCAGATCTGGGCCACAATTAAGCCATAGCAATATCACATATCAGCCAGAATTCAACCAAATGAACCAAAACTGACCCTATTCTGGGCCACAGTTTGCTTTTATTCTGGCCCAGATCCGGCCCACACCAGACACTTACATCTGGACGACATACTGAATGGAATGATGGCTCTAGGGTGGTCCGCTCCTGTTTGTCAGATCTGGGCCACAAATAAGCCAAAGCAATACCACATATTAGCCAGAATTCAACCAAATGAACCAGAACTGACCCTATTCTGGGCCACAGTTTGCTTTTATTCTGGCCCAGATCCGGCCCACACCAGACACATACATCTGGACCACATACTGAATGGAATGATGGCTCTAGGGTGGTCCGCTCCTGTTTGTCAGATCTGGGCCACAAATAAGCCAAAGCAATACCACATATTAGCCAGAATTCAACCAAATGAACCAGAACTGACCCTATTCTGGGCCACAGTTTGCTTTTATTCTGGCCCAGATCCGGCCCACACCAGACACATACATCTGGACCACATACTGAATAGAATGATGGCTCTAGGGTGGTCCGCTCCTGTTTGTCAGATCTGGGTCACAAATAAGCCAAAGCAATACCACATATTAGCCAGAATTCAACCAAATGAACCAGAACTGACCCTATTCTGGGCCACAATTTGCTTTTATTCGGGCCCAGATCTGGCCATATCTTCTCTGGGTCGCTGTAGGCTCAAATACACATTAGCCAGAGCTTACTGTGCCAAATGTTTGCCAAAAGTGGCCAAGATATGTTTTAAGATAACTGGGCCACATTTTCCATATCTTCTCTGGGCCACATTAGGCTCACAGCCGCAATAGCCAGAGCTTACTGTTGCCAAATATTTGCCAAAAGTGGCCCACATATGTCTTAAAATAACTGGGCCACATTTGCACTTACACGTGTGAGCCACTTTAGGTTTAGACCCAGATTACCCTTAAATGACTATGCCACATTTTTGCCAACTGTGGCCCACATTTGTCCTTCATCATTTGGGCCAAATTTATCATTTTCCACATGGGCCACATTAGGCTCACATTCAGATTACATTTTGCCATAAGTGCCAAATCTTTGCCTTAAATGGCCCATATATGAATTTGAGTCTTTGGCCCCCCTTTGCTATTGTACAGGGGGGCCCCTTTAGGCTCACATTCATTTTGTCTGGGCTGAAGGAAGACCACCAGTGCCGCATAACTGCCTAAAGTGGCCCACATTCGTATGCTATCTGGGAATAAGTACACTGTAAAACCCAAAACGTTAAGGTAACTCAAACTATTTGAGGATTGCAACAAACCATTTAGGTTCAAAAACTAAACCTAATGAGTGTGAACTTAATGCATTTGAGTAAATGAAGCCTTTTGAGCACAGTAAAACCCAATAAACGTAGAGAACTCAAACCAACTGAGTACTGTAAAACCCAATGAGTTAAGGCAACTCAAACCATCTGAGGAAACCGATTGCAACAAACCATTTGACTTAAAAAAACTAATCTGAGTACTGTGAACTTACTCCATTAGAGTTGAAGTAATGAAGTGTTTAATTTACTCATTACCTTCAACACTGAGTTCAAAACTCTTTTCAAATGAGTAGAAACAACTTTCAGTAAATTTTAAGTTAACTACACTCATTTCGTTTGACAAAGTTGACTGTTGGGTTTTACAGTGAAGAACGTTTTCTGAACATTCTAGAAAGGTTCTATCAACGTTTTAATAATGTTAAATCTAATAATCGATTATTCACCTAAAGTTATCTGGTTGTTGATAATGTTCTAAAAACAATACATGACCTGAAAGCTGATTAAGGTTTCTATTGACGTATTGTTTGAAATCTGAGGGTCAAAATAAATTAAAATACTGAGAAAATTGCCTTTAAAGTTGTCAAAATGAAGCTCTTAGCAAAGCATGTTACACATCACACAAACAGAGATGCGGATTTCTCATTTTAGCTTCAGTCTGGGTTCATGGATCACCCATAAAAGTCTGCTTCTGCTTTACTTTTACAGAGATTCAACCTCCGTGTAAACAACCTTCCTGATGAAGAGTGCAGTCAACTGGTTATAAATGTGCATGCACAATATATGGTTTCAGCATCCATATCACAATATGCTCAACTGCAATAGTCAGTATTAAAATTGACCAGGGGCTATATTTGAAAACACTCATGATTTGTCATTGCAATATTTAACCATAAAGGCACCAAAATGTTCATTATTTACGTTTGTTTTTAGGGTTTTTAGGGACTGGGTTTTTTTTTAAGTCAGTTTAAAGTAATCCGGCATAGCAAATGATATTTTAAGAAACATTTAACTTTAAGAAAGATTAATTGTATTTATGTATATATAAATGATAAAAACTATCAAGCTCTGAATCTTGCTAGAAAAAAAAAGCACTGTATATTTTATTCGTACAGTATTATAGCTTTACTGTATTTATCAATGTTTGTGATTGGTTTATTACATTTATTGCAGATGCTCTCGCTTATAAAATCATCACAATGCTTCTAAAGTTATGACTTCTTTCCGAATATTAATTTCATCTGCTAAAATTATACTCAATATCGCAATACGTATATATATATATATACAGTTGAAACCAGAAGTTTCCATACACTGTATAAAAAGGCACATAACCATTTATAAAAAGTCAGATGTTAATGTGACTAAACTTTTTCTCTTTTAGGTAAGTTAGGATCATCACATTTGTTTCTGTTCTGCTTAATAGCAGAATAATGAGACATTTTTTGAGAAATTGTTATAACTTTTTTTTAAGTCAAGCTTACATATAAGAATATTAAGCCTCTGAAAAAGCTCAGATGATGGTGTCAAGGTTTTGGAAGTTTCTGATTGGCTAATTGACAACATTTGAGTTAATTGGAGGCACAACTGTAGAATAGTATTTAAGGAAAACCTCAAACACACTGCTTCCTTGTGGGACAACAGGGGAAAATCAACAAGCCAGAATCAACAAAAAAGCCAGATTACAATTTGCTAAATTACACTGGGAAACAGACTAATGTTTGGAGACATGTCCTGTGCTCTGATGGAGCTATGGAGATTGAACTGTTTGGCCATAATGACCAGTGTTACATTTGGAGGACAAAGGGGAAAGCTTACAAGCCTAGGAACACCTTCCCAACTGTGAAGTATGGGGGCGGCAGCATCATGTTGTGGGGCTGTTTTGCTGCAGGAGGGACTGGTCCACTTCACAGCATAGATGGCATCATGAAGAAAGAACATTATGTAGAAATACTGAAGCAACATCTCAAGACATCAGCCAGGAAATTAAAACTTGGCCACAAATGGGTCTTGCAAACAGACCATGACCCTAAGCATACTGCCAAATTAGTTAAAATGTGCTTTAAGCACAACAGAGTGAATGTTTTGGAGTGGCCATCACAAAGCCCTGAGCTCAATCCTATAGAAAATTTGTGGGCAGAGTTGAAAAAGCTTGTGCGAGCAAGACAGCCTACAAATCTGACTCAGTTACACCAATTCTGTCAGGAGGAATGGGCCAAAATTCCTTCAAACTATTGTGAGAAGCTTGTGGAAGGAGACCCAAAACATTTGACCAAAGTAATACAGTTTAAAAGCAAAGCTAAACAAATACCAAGGAAATGTGTGTAAACTTTTGACTGTCTAGAAATTAATAAACAATTCTCAAAAAAATAAGAGAATTCTCATTATTCTGGCATTTAGCAAATGTAAATCATTTAGGTAATCCTAACAGACCTAAAATAGTAAACGTTTAGTATGGTTTAGCATCAGACATTTAAAAAAAAAAAATGGTTACGTTCCTTTTTTTAGAGTGTATGTAAACTTCTGGTTTCAACTGTATGTGTATATCATAGAAAAATTAATTATCACATTCTCAGTTTTTTTCTAATATCTTGCAGCCCTATATGAAATGTTTCTTTCAGTGTTTTAATAACATTAAATCTAATAATCAAATGTTCATCTAAAGTTATCTGATAAGTTTTACATTGACGTATGGTTTGAAATCTGAGGGTTCAAAAATGTAATTATTAAGAAAATTGCCTTTAAAGTTGTCAAATTTAAGCTCTTAGCAATGCACGTTACTAATTGAGGTACTGTATATTTACAGTAGGAAATGAAAGTGTTTTTACTGAACATAATCTTTACCTAATATTCAAATGATTTTTGGCATAAAAGAAAAATCTATCATTTTGACCCATGCAGTGTATCTTTGGTTATTTCCAGAAATATACCCGCTTGCAAAATAAGAGGTCCAGGGTCACACACTGCAAAAATGCTTTTTCAACTATGAGTTTTAAATCTTGCTTCTAGTTCAAATACCTCAAAAATCTAAATAACAAAAGCATATTATAGAGAAGTAACAAATATCGTTTTGTTTTCAGAAACAATAAGTAAAATATATAGTTTTTCATTAAATCAAGTAAAGTAATCTGCTATTGGGGTAAATAAAACTTGTTTTACAGTTTGAAATAAGAGTATTTTACTTACCTCAATGGCAGATTATCTAGCTTGTTTTTAACAATAAATAATAGTTTTTACTTGTTTAAAAATGCTTCTTGATTAGATATATGGACAACAGACAAGAATAAAAATAGGAAATATTTTCAGTAAAGCAGTGCATATTGCAAAAATACGTCAGATATTTAAACTGTTATGACAGAAGCATCTGAAAGTAACGTTCCCATCATGTCTGCAAAATGACAAAAGGAAATTCCCCTTAAAGGGACAGTGCACCTAAAAAGTAAACCAGGTCATCATTTACTCACACTCAAAGTACTACCAAACCTGCATGAGATCTTTTTTCTGCTGAACACAAAACAAGACATTTTAGATTCTGTGGGTAATCAAACATTTCCCCACTGATTTCCATTCATTCATTTTCCTTCGGCTTACTCCATTATTTATCAGGGGTCGCCACAGAGGAATGAACCGCAAACTATTCCAGCATATGCTTTACCAACACAATCTCACGACAATTCGTAACTTTTTGATTTAGTGGCTAATTCGTATGATCTAATTCATACAATTTAGTTCAATTTGCTCATCACCCAATGACGGTTAAGTGCCATGCCTCCTTTTTAAAATCGTACTCAACTTGTATGAATTCATACGAAATAGCCACTAAACTGACAATACGTAAAATACTTACGTTTCCTTGTGAGATCAGGCTGGTACACAGTGGATGGCCTTCCAGCCGCAACCCAGTACTGGGAAACATCCATACACTCTCACATTCACACACACACTCATACACTATGGCTAATTTAGTTTATTCAATTCTCCTATAGCGCATGTGTTTGGACTGTGGGGGAAACCGAAGCACCCTGAATAAACCTACGCCAACACGGGGAGAACATGCAAACTCCACACAGAAATGCCAATTGGCCCAGCCGGGACTCAAACTAGCGACCTTCCTGCTGTGAGGCCACAGTGCTAACCACTAAGCATATAATAGTTTCTTTGCAAGCGTTTGCAAACTCAACTCTAGCAGTGTGAGTGAACAGCATCGCTCCATCAGTGATGTTTTTCAGACTCTTTGCAGCTTGATCTGAGAAACGCTGACTCAATCTGCTCGTCAATCTGTTCGTCTCACCAGCGGCTGACAGGGAAACACACACATTTTTTTTTTTCTATTTGTTGATGTTATTGTCATAGAAATGACACACTTTTAGAAGAGCCGCTGTCGTGAACACAAACATGCACCAGAATAACACACAGCTCGCTTGTTTTTCCACGGTGCAGCATCCCACGTGTCCTAATTTAACCCTGAACCGCTCTGCTTTAGGTCATTTGTTCTCTCCAGAGGGAAAACAGAGGCATCAGATGAACGCACGGCCCTGGGGACGCGCTGTTCTGTGTGTGTGTGTGTGAAGGAGAGACAGAGAAAGAGTGAGAGACAGTGAGTGTGATTGTGGGCTCTAATCTGTGTGTGTGTGTGTGTGTGTGTGTGTGTGTGTGTGTGTGTGTGTGTGTGTGTGTGTGTGTAGATGAAGACTGTCCTCTGAGAGTTCCAGCTCTTGTTTGGAGCTGCACAGATTTTACAAACCGTCCAAAAACCCTAAAGCTGTCTTTGTTCATCTAGTTAACTTCATATGCAGTGCGCGCGCACACACACACACACACACATTGAAACACACACTTATTCTCACATTCACACACATACACAAACTAACACACACTTATTTTCAAATTCATTCATTCATTTTCCTTTGGCTTAGTCTCTTATTTATCAGGGGTCGCCACAGCGGAATGAACCGCCAACTATTCCAGCATATGTTTTACACAGCGGATGCCTTTCCAGCTGCTACCCAGTACTTGGAAACACCCATACACTCTCACATTCACACACACTCATACACTACGGCCAATTTAGTTCATCAGTTCCCCTATAGCGCATGTGTTTTGACTGTGGGGGAAACCGGAGCACCCGGAGGAAACCCACGCCAACACGGGGAGAACATGCAAACTCCACACAGAAATGCCAACCGACCCAGCCGGGACTCAAACCTTCTTGCTGTGAGCCACCGTTTCCCACCCTTATTCTCACAAACACTCATTCAGACACACATTTATTCTCGCATTCACACTCATACACAAACCCACACACACTCACACGCATGCACTTCTCAAATCATGTCACTTCTCAAATCAGGTCTCTCTGCTGCTGAACGTTTAACCTCGATGCTGCTTTTGATGTGTGGGAACTTCAGAATCGTCATTTATCAGTCTGCACACTCATATTGACAGTTCAAACCCTACACGCAGCACAAAAGCCATTGTCATAGTCAGTGTTTCTCTCTCCTTTTACAGAACAAAAGTCAAGACATTCTTAAATCAACATATGAAGAGTTCCGATGCAAAACCCTCTAAATCCATCAGACCTCTTTTCTTATAAATAATAATAATAAATGAATGACCAAGACTCAAGTGTTTCAGAATATTGGTTATTATATCAATATTATTCATTCATTCATTTTCTTGTCGGCTTAGTCCCTTTATTAATCTGGGGTCGCCACAGCGGAATGAACCGCCAACTTATCCAGCACATTTTTACGCAGCGGATGCCCTTCCAGCCGCAACCCATCTCTGGGAGATGTCCAAACACTCATTCACACTCTATACACTACGGACAATTTAGCCTACCCAATTCACCTGTACCGCATGTCTTTGGACTGTGGGGGAAACCGGAGCACCCGGAGGAAACCCACGTGAACGCAGGGAGAACATGCAAACTCCACACAGAAACGCCAACTGACCCAGCTGAGGCTCGAACCTGCGACCCAGCGACGTTCTTGCTGTGAGGCGACAGGACTACCTACTGCGCCACTGTGTCGCCCTATATCAATATTATATCTATCGATATTATTGTATATGAACCGTACTGGACAATGGTTGGCAACAGGACAATCCAATGGTTAGTTCATCAAATAAATTAAATAAAATTAAATACCGGGGACGCAAAAGCATCTGCTCTCAGTCAAAACACCTGAAAAGAAAGTGTACTAAGGTCATTTTGGCGTTTATATCATACTAATCACAATATATTTTATGGAGATCTCTATTTGCAATGACAAAAAAATCCAGTGTTTCAGAGTCTCTGTTATTATATCTGTAATATTTCTATAAATGAAGAGTTCACATGCAAACGCTCTAAATCCATTAGACCTCTTTACTTGTAAATGAGCATTTTCTATCAGGCTCCTCTGATTAGGTTCAGGAGTTTCATTTTATATGTAATGATGAGGTTATTAGCTGGTAAATAAAATAACTTTTTTTTTTCAATAATGTCACTTTAGACAATTTTTTGGTTTTTAACAAGGGAGGTTTTCTTTTGCGTCTAAATCAGCTAAATCAACCTCTGATAAATCAGGCCCATAGCCGGGGGGGGGTGGGGGTGGGTGTTCGAGTGGTTCGAAAGACTCACCCTCTTACTGACAAAGGTCCAGAACTTATCTCATACAAGAGCCCAATTGTCCTATTTTGACTGCCATTCCATAATAGATTTTGAAAATAACCCATTCTGAAGTCACATTGCACCAAATTGGGCATCCCAAAGTCTGAGGAAAGTTGAATGTGTTGGCCAGTTTCTTATTTGCCTAATAAATGACAATAGGCTACAGATTTTGATTTAACAGTCCTATTTTTTTCCTAATGATATATGACGTGACACATTCGTATTTTAAAAACAAGTATTGTTTTTATATGAAGACAAGGTTTCCGCTACATTCATTTTCCCATGGCGGGGCGCCACACCAAAATTCATCCCGCCACGGCTACATTACAGCTTCTCATTCAAAACATTCAGTCGTTTTTTTAAATAGCGGGTTACAATCGCACCAAAACGTATTAAAAGGTAAGTGAATTATAACAGCGCAAGCTTTTCTGTAGCCGTAGTAGTGCTGTGCGTTATTTGTTTAACCCTTTAAGGTGACAAGCTGACTGACTGACAGGTGCGTGATGCCAGCAAACACGGCGTATAGCTTTCAGTTAGGATGAACACAGTTTCCATAATTATACTTTATTTATAGATAAAGGTCTATGGCTCTGCATACAACAAACAAAGACTTTATCTTGCTGGAGTTTATAGCCGTTTCACTTTACTTCAGGACGCATTAATGCCGCTCAGTAGGTCTATTGGAGACATTCATAAATATTCCTAGCCAATCTAATAAATGTTGGAGATATATTCACTACATAAAAGTGCTAAATTGCACTTGAGCAGCGTTTATTTAGCGTGCAAGAAGTTTTGTGCACGAACAGAGGAAATCCTTGCGCAAGCAAAAAGATCTGTAGCTCGTATTACACAAATCCGATCTCGACTTGTAGTACTGCGTCACGACATTTGTCATTGAAATAACGCCAAAGGTAGTTGGCAGATCAAAAGGCCTGCCGCCACAGCTGGAAAAAATCCTAGAGGAAACACTGGAAGAGTTCAGATGCGAAACCCTGTGAATCCATCAGACCTCTTTTCTTGTAAATGAGCATTTTCTATCAGGCTCCTCTGATTAGGTTCAGAAGTTTCATTTTATATGTTATGAAAAGATTATTAGTAAATAAAATATTTTTTTTTCAAAAATGTCACTTTAGACAATTCTTTGGTTTTTAGCAAGGGAGATTTTCTTTTGCGTCTAAACCAGCTAAATCCACTCCTGCTTTTTTTTGCAAAAACCTCTAAATCCACCTATCGGGATAAGACATTGTAACTAGTTTGAAAAATCACTAAATATGCAATTAGTAATTATTTTACCAAACATAAAACACATTACACAAACCACCTAAAATTAAAAATATATAAATCTGTCAAGTAAGTGGCGGTTCATCCCGCTGTGATAAACCAGGGAAAAAGCAGAAGGAAAATGAATGAATGAAATCTGTCAAGTAAGTGCATTAATCAATAACATTAAAATGGACACTAAATAAATCTGAACAATCTGTTGTCATTTCTGATATTTGGGATTCAGATTAAATGCAAGTAGAGCAATGTAAACATTGTAAACATTGTAAGCTAAGCTTGGTAGATTCAAATAATGTAGTGTAAAAACATTGTGAAACATCAATATCTGTGCATTACCCATTAATATAAAAAGCTTATTAGACTATAGAAGGTGTTATGAAGTAATACAAATAATGTAAAGTTTTATACATAACAGTATACTGCATATAAAAACTAAAAACTTTGCTATTTTGCACAGCAACTGTTGATCAACAGTAAAAAATGCTAAATTTACCTCTTCCCAACAGGAAAAAACAATCAAGAATTGATGATTAACAGCTGTCATGGCTTTGCAATCTAAAAATGTGATTATAATGGACGTCAATGGCGCAAAAACAGCCGTAATGAAACTTAAACAAAGGGGTAGTCAATTTGCCAAGAGTGTATTGTTGAGTTTTTGAAAACGTCCAACGTATTTTCCCAAATTACGCATTAAAATAGGATTTATCACCAAAAATCACTCCATTTGCTGAAACACAGAGAAAGATGTGGCCAAATTAAGACTCAAAATCAGCCCATAGTGGATGAAAACAACCCAACAGCACACAAGGGTTAAATAATAATAAAAAACTAAATTATAATTGACAATATCTCTGTCATTTGGGTGTGAAAAATACAGTTGATCAAAATATAAAACCGGTTTATTTCTGTCTGACTCTACAACAGAAATGATATAAAGCCCCCATAATCGTACATTCTCTAATCATACCATAACCATAATCTTAAAGCATCCTTCTCAGACAAAGACTAACATCCAAACTCATTCTGCATCATACTTAATAACCAATTGCATCATGCTTTCTTCCATAAAATCCAGTACAGCTTTATAATAGGTGTCAATGGGGTAAAATCAGCCCCCAACATAACAAAAGGGAAGTCAAAACGCCTCCATAAACTTCATCTTCAAGCATTCATCTAAGATAAAAACATCCAAACTTATTATTGCATCATAATTAAAAATATCTTGCTTTCATAAAATCCAGTGCAGCGGTGCAAGACTCACCTGTCCTCAAATATATCAAGATAAGTGTGCAAAGGTCACACACACACACACACGGAGTATACTGCATATAAAAACTAGAAACTTTGCTATTTTACACTGCAACTGTTGATCAACAGTAAAAAATGCTAAATTTACCTCTTCCCAACAGGAAAAAACAATCAAGAATGCATGATTAAAAGCTGTCATGGCTTTGCAATCTAAAAATGTGATTATAATGGACGTCTATGGGGCAAAAACAGCCGTAATGAAACTTAAATAAAGGGGTAGTCAATTTGCCAAGAGTGTATTGTTGAGTTTTTGAAAACTTTCAAAGCATTTTCCCAAATTACGCATTAAAATAAGATTTATCACCAAAAATCACTCCATTTGCTGAAACACAGAGAAAGTTGTGGCCAAATTAAGACTCAAAATCAGCCCATAGTGGATGAAAACAACCCAACAGCACTGAAGGGTTAAATACAAAAAGCTAAATTATAATTGCAAAAAATTTCTGGCAATTCCATCAGAAAAATACATATATCTGACTGAATAAAATACATATATCTGAAAGCCTTTGTAAACTTAAAGGGCACCAGGCACGTGCACACATAGGGCTCAACCTGTGCAGTGTACATGCCCTTTTGAGTCTGGGATATAAAGTGCCCTCCCAAAATGAACGTAAGTGCCCCTCCTACCCCCGCTCTTTAGTTCGCGATATACCTCAGCCTACCCCCATCCATCCCCTCCTCCCCCATTGTTCAGTTTATTCTTATTGGCGTTCTTGCCATATTGTGCCCTCATCTTCTACTATGCACATGCCCTTTGGAAAGCCTCTGCATGGGCCTGAAGGGCACCTATGATGAGCATCATCGTTTGTAAGCTGTTTGGACAGAACTGTGTGTAGGTATACTGTAGGTCATATTGTGGTGATATAAACACAATAAGTCTCTTTTCTTAAATTTCCTGACGTTAAAATAGGATTCAAACCCTTCCCATTTTGAGGCCCACCGCAACGTGACGTAGAAGTGTGGTTTCCTCGCCCACCGAATTGACTGACAGCCGCATATTAACATGTCTCCATAGGGACCTGTATAATCATATCAACAAGACCGGACGTGCGCAAAGCAACTGGGATTAAAAGATCTGTTCAGCTCTCTGTGATCATCTGCAGCTCAAGAATGAGTTTTACAAGTTTAAAGCAGTGCATGTTTGTAATAAATACAGCAAAATCACTGTAATTCATCGCCACAGCCGTATAGTGTCAGTACAATAATAAAAGACGCTTCAATCCCGGTTTGTGGACGTTAAATCAGGTTTATTTTGTACATTAACATAACCGATGTCCACACAGCAGTGGATATTAACCTGTATCCTGTCACATCTGCATGGAAAAACAGTGCAAAGCTAAACGCGCTCGCTGTGTGTGTGTGTGTGAACTTTGTAACAACATTGTGTGTGACTCATCGTCGCAGAAAGACAGGCATCTGGGAACAGTGGGCGGGGAGAACTAGCTCATTTGCATTAAAGGCACAGGCCACAAAAACAGCTACAGTGTGCTCAGAGCAGAAAATCCCAATATACAGAAAGATATAATAAATAATCTGATGGGTGTTTTGAGCTGAAACCTTACAGACACATTCTGGAGACACAAACGACTTGAAAAAGAGGTAAAATAGGTGCCCTTTAAATTCTCTAATCTCACCATGAGCATAATCTTGAAGCACAAAAACTCACTTTGCATCATACTTAATAAATAATTGCATCATGCTTTCTTTCATAAAATCCAGCACTGCATGTCTCACCTGTGTCTTGTCTGAACTGGTGCATGGACTGCAGGTCGATGAGGTACGGTGCGAGCTGCGGATCCACCTGTCCCAGTATGACGGTCCCACGCGCGTCCCCCTTCAGAACGTTTTCGATGTGATGACAAACGGCGGCGCTGTACGGCCTCCAGCGGCCATGTTCATTCAGCCATTCCCAAACCACCACCCGCGCCATGCTCTGAGACGAGTATCCAGCCGCCAGCGCTCCAGGTCGAGCCATTGACCCAGCTCACACCTGGGTTGTCGACCCAGCTCACACTAGGGCTATTTTAGCAAACGAAAACATAAACCATTGCTCAAAAAACATTTTGGTAAATTGAAATATAATGTACAAATCACAAAATTTCAATAAATAAATAAAAGCAGTGACTGAAAACTCTCTGAAATACAATAATAACTAGTAAAAAATGTTAATAAAATGTAAAAAAAAATCACAAAAGAAATATATATAAGCTACTACCTGAAATACAATAATAATTAGCAAAAATAAAATAAATAAAATGTAAAAATCACAAAATTAAAAAAAATAATGAACAGTCACTGAAAACAATCTGAAAAACAATAATAATTATTGTAAAATATTTTTTTTAATTATAAAATAAAATGTAAAAATCACAAAAATGAAAAGCAGTCACTAAATACTTTCTGAAATAAAATAATGACTAGCAAAACTTTTTAATAAAATGTAAAAATTACAAAAGAAAAAATGAAAATCAGTAACTAAACATGATCTAAAATACGATAATAATTAGCAAAAATAAAATAAAGAAAATATAAAAATCACTGAATTAAATAAAAAAGAAAAGCAGTCATTAAACACTCTCTGAAATAAAATAATAATTAGTAAAACATTTAAATAAAATGTAAAAATCACAAAAGAAAAAATGAAAATCAGTAACTAAAACGATCTGAAATACGATAATAATTAGCAAAATTAAAATAAAGAAAATATAAAAATCCCTAAATGAAAAAATGAACAGCAGTCACTAAACACTATCTGAAATACAATAATAGCAAATAAATTATAAAATTAAAATGTAAAAAAAAAATATCACAAAAATGAAAAGCAGTCACTAAACACTCTCTGAAATAAAATAATAATTAGCAAAACATTTAAATAAAATGTAAAAATCACAACAAAATAAAAGCTGTATTAAACAACTACCTGAAACAAAATAATAATTAGCAAAAATAAATAAAAAAAATAAAAATTACAAAATAAAAAAATTAAATGAAAAGTCACTGAATAAAATCTGAAATACAATAATGAGCAAAAAAAATATTAAATAAAGTATGTAAAAATCACAAAAATGAAAAGCAGTCACTAAATACTTTCTGAAATAAAATAATAAGTAGCAAAAAATACAAATAAAATATTAAAATCACAAAAAAAGAAAATCAGTAACTAAAAACGATCTGAAATACGATAATTCATTCATTCATTCATTTTCTTGTCGGCTTTGTCCCTTGCGGGGTCGCCACAGCGGAATGAACCGCCAACTTATCCAGCACGATTTTACGCAGCGGATGCCCTTCCAGCTGCAACCCATCTCTGGGAACATCCACACACACATTCACACTCATACACTATGGACAATTTAGCTTACCCAATTCACCTGTACTGCATGTCTTTGGACTGTGGGGGAAACCGGAGCACCCGGAGGAAACCCACGCGAACCCAGGGAGAACATGCAAACTCCACACAGAAACGCCAACTGACCCAGCCCAGCCGAGGTTCGAACCTGCGACCCAGCGACGTTCTTGCTGTGAGGCAACAGCACTACCTACTGCGCCACTGGGTTGCCCGAAATACGATAATAATTACCAAAAATAAAAGAAAGAAAATACAATAATAAGCAAAAAAAAAAATTAATAATGTAAAAATCACAAAAATGAAAAGCAGTCACTAAATACTTTCTGAAATAAAATGATAATTAGCAAAAAAAAAAAAAAAAAAAAAAAATGAAAATCAGTAACTAAAAAGGATCTGAAATACGATAATTACCAAAAATAAAATAAAATAAAGAAAATATAAAAAAAAATATCACAAAAATGAAAAGCAGTCACTAAACACTCTGAAATAAAATAATTAAAAAAATTTAATAAAATGTAAAAAAAAAAAAAATCACAAAATAAAAAATAAAAATGAAAATCAATGACTAAAAACGATCTGAAATACAATAATAATTAACAAAAATAAAATAAATAAAATGTAAAAACAAAATCACAAAAAAAAATAATAATAATAAAAGTCACTGAAAAACTATCTGATAATTATACAATAATAATTATCAAGAAATATTTTTTTAATTAATAGGTCTCTAAAGTCTCTAAACTATCAGAAATAAAATAATATTACCTAAAGTCTCTTAAACTCTCTGAAATACAAAAATAATAAAAAAATTATTAATAAAAATGTAAAAAATTATATAATGTAAAAAAATATGAAAATAAGTCATTAAAAACTAACTGAAATAAGATAATTAGCAAATAAATGAAATTAATTATTAAACAAATCATAAAAAAGAAAAAAGTCACTGAAAACTATCAGAAATAAAATAATAATTAAAAAAAAGTTAAAATAAAATGTAAAAATCACAAAGTTAAAAAATGAAAAGCAGTCACTGAAAACAATCTAAAATACAATAATAATTAGCAAATACATACATGTAAAAATCACACAAAAAATAATAATAGAAGTCACTGCAAAACTATCTAAATACAATAATAATTATCAAAAAATAAAATAAAATGTAAAAAAAAAACATTTTTTTATTAAAAGGTCACTGAAAACTATCTGGAAAAAATAAGCAAACAATATATAAAATAAAATGTAAAAATCAAAAAATTGAAAACACATTATTAGAAGTCACTGAAAAACTATCTGAAATAAAGTAATACTTAGCAAAAAATAAATAAAATGTAAAAATCACAAAAGAAAAAAATATAACTAACTACATGCATGATGCTTTAACATGAAGACAGTCTGAATTCTTCATAATTTAATGGCATTCGCATAGTTTTGTCTTCAATGTTTGCTCAAGCTATTATTTTACATGCAAAACATTCTTGAAAAAGAGATTAAAAGAGATTTTTCCTGGTAAAATATAAGTTTAATTGTAAAAAAATAAATAATAAATGTTACTTTTATAATGGTTTGCACACGACTTAATGTGAGCAAACATTTCCTTCTGCTCTGGTCAACACTAGATGTGTTTTGTTTATGCTGCAAAAACTAAAATGACTAAAAGGCGTTAAAAAACTTAAACTAAATATATAAAAACAAACGTGTTCGCAAAATAAAACCTTAAACAAACAGCAAATTCTAAATAAAATCTAATTTTAAGATGCAAAATTATAATAACCTTGTCTCACACCGGCAAACGTCTTCTCAATTTACACCTAGAGAATCCGTCCAATGCGAAGACACTGTAGAAATCGATGCACGTCCTGCAGGAAAACGAATTAGACGCAGTTGTGTTCACATGAGGGATTCGCCGCTGTAATTGAGTTTGCTCACATAAGCGAGATTAGTCTGTAGTATTCCTGCTCTGGAAGTAATCATACTCCTCCACTTCCTCCTCAGAAGAAGAATAATCCAGAATAGATGATCTGAGATGCTCTTATTTTCAATGTAGATAATCCTGAAGGCCAGTTTACTGGTTTAGATCCAGCAGAAGGAGAACACGATGCTCTTGGACGGGACTCTACACAGTTTCCGCACACACATTATGATGGTCTGGAGGATTACTGAGCATCTGATGAAACTAAGACAAACCGAGAGAGAAAAATCAGGGCAAAATATACAGTACGCCAACCTCATTTAACTGAAGGTCACACTGGAGAGATGTAGAGTTATAATTGAAATCATATAATAGATTATCATCAGATGTCATTTTATTTTATATGTTACAGACACATTATATATCTATAACTAGGGCTGTGCAATATGACTACATACTCATACTGTATATATATATATATATATATATATATATATATATATATATATATATATATATATATATATATATATATATATATATATATATATATTAGAGGTGGGCATAGATTAATTATTTTAATCTAGATTAATCTAGATTAATTTCAAAATTAATCTAGATTAATCTAGATTAAAATGGCTCATTTGAATTCTGCCGAAGGCATTCAGAATATGTGTGTTACCCAAATAATGAGTCTTTGAGAACGGGTTTCTCAAGCCAGGTGGCGCATTAGACCAGGGAAACTGTTCTACTATGATAATTGGTGATGAAAATAAATGATGTTCAATAAGATGTACTTGTGTTTATTAACTGTTTATGCAGTTAAACATGTATTTTGAACTGTAGGTCTACATAAGCTCCAAACAGCGATTTCATACTTTCTTTTGATGTACGTACATACAGAAAATGCTGCTTTGCAAAGGCAAGTTCACAGAGCCCTGACAGTGTCAAGCATTGAGTATGTTTACATGGGCAACAATACTTTAATACGATTTTAATATGATTAAAACAATACTCTGATTAAGAGTCTACCATGTAAACAGCAATTTTTTATTACCTTAACGCAACTAGTCATAGCTGTAGTTATGTAGTTCAGTCATAACTGAACTACACAGAAATGGAATTAATACGTGGAGTGTGCAGATATTAGTGGCAATACTGACAAACTAGCACCATCATGTAGGACTTTTCGCCATATTTTCCGACAAGATCCACACAGGCGGCTGTCAGTAAAGGACCGCACAGACGTACAGACGCACACACACAAACACACACACACATCGCGAAATGCGGAAGTTTCTTTTCTTCTCATTTGGCGTTCGTTATTAAATTCCATAACACTCTCACCAGTCCTTACTCATTTATTTGCGTCTAATACCCCAGTTTGTCACGAAGGCATGACTTAAATGTTCATGAGTTAAAGTGAAACTGGCGAACTGGAGTTAAAGTCAGGCATCCTGCTGATTTGATTCAGAAGGGCACTTCATTCTCAGACGGCTCACCGGTCAGGTATACTGTACATCCGCGCTAAACTTTCAAAGTGAAAGTCCCCATAGCTTGCGTAGAATAGACCCAGCTCTCAACCCAATTTTGAGAATAGATTAACGGCGATATTTTTTATCGCGCGATAAGAGTCTCGCGTTAACGCAGCACGTTAACGCCGATAACTGCCCACAACTAATATATATATATATATACACAACAGTTCTGTCTGGTTCTTGAATTTGATTGGCTGATAGCTGTGCAATATTTTGCCAGTAACAGCACTCGTCCAGCCTCTTCACCCTTCACCCTTGTGTATTACTCCGCCCACATACAGCAACAAGCAGAGGACACTCTACAGTTTGGCAAATATTGCTGCTGTTAGACAACATAATGTACTTTTAAGGTTTTTTAGTCAAGAATATAGTTGTTTAGATTGCAACTATGCAGTTTAGTTATAAGGATAGTTCCTATTTTAAAATAGTTATACATTTCTGAAAACAGCGCGTTGGCGGCCATTAGCCTGTCTTTGAGCAAAGACGGTTGATGATGTTCATCTACAAGATGGCGACAGAGACTGCATAATAAGCCCTAAGAGACAACAGTGTAGTTTCAAACTACAGCTGATCAAATCATTATTAAACTGGTAAATGACTTTCTAAGTCGATCTCTCTCTTCTGTATGTTGTAGTGCTGTAGTTATACCATAGTAATTATTGTGATTTCCCGATTGCAACAGAGAAATACTGGGAAATCTCTGTAGACTGATGGCATTTCATGCTGTTCAGCCTTATAATCTTAAAATGTGAGCAAAATCAGCTGTTTTGTCATCACTTTATACATTACGCTAGAGAATCACTCAAACACTAGCTCTAAAGTGACGTTGGTAAATGAGCAACGGTTTCTGCTGTTCTGACGTCAGCTGCAGATGAATAAATAGCGGAAGAAAGTAGTTCCTGTTACAAAAGAGTTGTTGAGCTCTCTGTGTTTGATTTTCTTTTTTATTTACACGATTATGCTGTTAAACTGTTGTATAAATGCAATATCACACTCGTAGCAGTGCGATATGGCTGTATATCGTCACTGGTGGAACACTAAGGCCAACGCACACCTCCCACCAGCGCTGATATACAGCCACATCGCACTGCTACCTGTAAATATTATCAGACATACTGTGAAAATTTCCTTGCTCTGTTAAACATCATTTGGGAAATATTTAAAAAAGAAACAAAAAATTCAAAGGGGGGCTAATAATTCTGATGTTAACTGTCTATATATATATATATATATATATATATATATATATATATATATATATATATATATATATATACACACACACACAGGCAGTGCAGAATTATTAGGCAAATGAGTATTTTGACCACATCATCCTCTTTATGCATGTTGTCTTACTCCAAGCTGTATAGGCTCGAAAGCCTACTACCAATTAAGCATATTAGGTGATGTGCATCTCTGTAATGAGAAGGGGTGTGGTCTAATGACATCAACACCCTATATCAGGTGTGCATAATTATTAGGCAACTTCCTTTCCTTTGGCAAAATGGGTCAAAAGAAGGACTTGATAGGCCCCGAAAAGTCAAAAATAGTGAGATATCTTGCAGAGGGATGCAGCACTCTTAAAATTGCCAAGCTTCTGAAGCGTGATCATCGAACAATCAAGCGTTTCATTCAAAATAATCAACAGGGTCGCAAGAAGCGTGTGGAAAAACCAAGGCGCAAAATAACTGCCCATGAGCTGAGAAAAGTCAAGCGTGCAGCTGCCAAGATGCCACTTGCCACCAGTTTTGCCATATTTCAGAGCTGCAACATCACTGGAGTGCCCAAAAGCACAAGGTGTGCAATACTCAGAGACATGGCCAAGGTAAGAAAGGCTGAAAAACGACCACCACTGAACAAGACACACAAGCTGAAACGTCAAGACTGGGCCAAGAAATATCTCAAGACTGATTTTTCTAAGGTTTTATGGACTGATGAAATGAGAGTGAGTCTTGATGGGCCCGTGGCTGGATCGGTAAAGGGCAGAGAGCTCCAGTCCGATTCAGACGCCAGCAAGGTGGAGGTGGAGTACTGGTTTGGGCTGGTATCATCAAAGATGAGCTTGTGGGGCCTTTTCGGGTTGAGGATGGAGTCAAGCTCAACTTCCAGTCCTACTGCCAGTTTCTGGAAGACACCTTCAAGCAGTGGTACAGAAAGAAGTCTGCATCCTTCAAGAAAAACATGATTTTCATGCAGGACAATGCTCCAAGAAAGAGAAAGAAAGGGGCTAAAAGAAAAAAAAAAACTAATGACATGGCCTCCTTGTTCACCTGAACTGAACCCCATAGAGAACCTGTGGTCAAATGTGAGATTTACAAGGAGGGAAAACAGTACACCTCTCTGAACAGTGTCTGGGAGGCTGTGGTTGCTGCTGCACGCAATGTTGATGGTGAACAGATCAAAACACTGACAGAATCCATGGATGGCAGGCTTTTGAGTGTCCTTGCAAAGAAAGGTGGCTATATTGGTCACTGATTTGTTTTTGTTTTGTTTTTGAATGTCAGAAATGTATATTTGTGAATGTTGAGATGTTATATTGGTTTCACTGGTGAAAATAAATAATTGAAATGGGGATATATTTGTTTTTTGTTAAGTTGCCTAATAATTATGCACAGTAATGCTGCGTTCACACCAGACGCGGAAGAAGCGTCAAGCGCGAGTGATTTACATGTTAAGTCAATGCAAACGCGCGAATAGGCATCCTCCGGCACGATACACGCGAATGGCGCGGCGCGAAAGATGCGAATTGCACGAATGGCGCGGCGCGGATGGCGCGACATGCGCGAATTGAGCGTTTTCCGCGTTTGACGCGCTTAACGTGCAAATCGCTCAAGTTCAAAAATCTGAACTTCTGCGGACATTCGCGCCGCGTTAACCAATCAGGAGCTTGCTCTTGTGGGGGCATGATTGTGACGTAGCACCTGTTGTTGGTGTCCCGGGGGAAATCCTTCAGCCGACACCGACAACAGTTCATCAAACTGGGCTTGGCTCAGTCAGAAGCACCGCTGAAAGCCTCCGTCATCCAGGTTAAGTTTCTGGAGGAGTTTATGAGCTCACAGAGCTGGTTTCACCTCAGAATGTATCGAGTGGACTCAGACACTGCTCCAAACGTATCGATGCTGTTTTTCAGCCTTCATAAAGCACATAAACACAGTTATTTTATCAATAAAATCCATGTTAGCCATTTAGCAATGAAGCTAGAGTCACCGGGCAGACAGAAGCCCGGCCCATGACGCGAATCCACGTCTGTTCTGAAGTGAATTTGACTCGCGAATGAAGCGGAGTCTGACGTGCGAATGAAGCTAGTAAACTAAAATGTTCACGCGTCTATTTACGCGCGAATAGCGCGATTTAACCGCGCGTTCCGCGTCTGGTGTGAACACAGCATAATAGTCACCTGCACACACAGATATCCTCCTAAAATAGCACAAACTAAAAACTACTTCCAAAAATATTCAGCTTTGATATTAATGAGTTTTTTGGGTTCATTAAGAACATGGTTGTTGTTCAATAATAAAATTAATCCTCAAAAATACAACTTGCCTAATAATTCTGCACTCCCTGTATATATATATATATATATATATATATATATATATATATATATATATATATATATATATATATATATATATATATATATATATAAAGAGAGAGAGAGAAAATTATTCGTCCATATAATCTTTTTTTTATCTTTGAATTTTTTTTCTTTTTTAAATATTTCCCAAATGATGTTTAACAGAGCAAGGAAATTTTCACAGTTTGTCTGATAATATTTTTTCTTCTGGAGAAAGTCTTATTTGTTTTATTTTGGCTAGAATAAAAGCAGTTTTAAATTTTTCAAAAGCCATTTTAAGGTCAATATTATTAGCCCCTTTAAGCTATTTTTTTTTTCGATAGTCTACAGAACAAACCATCATTATACAATAACTTGCCTAATTACCCTAACCTGCCTAGTTAACCTAATTAACCTAGTTAAGCCTTTAAATGTCACTTTAAGCTGTATAGAAGTGTCCAGCTCCAAAAATATTATCAGACATACTGTGAAAAAGTCCTTGCTCTGTCAAACATCATTTGGGAAATATTTAAAAAAAGATCAATAATTCTGATTGCAACTATATATATATTATTATTATTATTATTATTAATATATATAAATATTATTTTATTCATTTCATTTTATTTATTTATTTTTATTTTTTACTACTACTACTACTACCATCTATTGTGTTTGCTGTTTTTTTATTATATATGTATGTTACTTTTTTATGTAAACTTTATAAATGCTTTGGCAATACATTTGTAACATTTGTCATGCCAATAAAGCAATTATTGAATTGAATTGAGAGAGAGAGAGAGAGAGAGAGAGAGAGAGAATTTTTTAGAGAGATCTATTTTTTTTTTTATTAATCTATTTTTTATTTTTATTTTATTTTTGTCTGTGTTTTCTCTATTATATTTTATGTTCATATTTGTTTGCACTACTGCCCTTTTTGCACTGTCTTGTTTGTACGTAGCGACGCTGCACTGCTTTGGCAATACGAATGTACAGTTATTTGTCATGCCAATAAAGCACCTAAAATGTGAAATGTGAGAGAGAGAGAGAGAGAGAGAGAGAGAGAGAGAGAGAGAGAGAGAGAGAGAGAGAGAGAGAGACCCATGAGCCCTTTAAAAATGCAAGATCCATAATGTGAACATATGTGAACATGATAGACTGAAAACAGAGAGAGAGAGAGAGAGAGAGAGAGAGAGAGAGAGAGAGAGAGAGAGAGAGACCAGTGAGCCTTTTACCAATGTAAAATCCAGAATAATATAAAAACAATATGTATTATGTGTAAATATATTTATAATACAGATAACAATGTGGATTATTTGATTATTGTAGTCCTAGATTTTATTGTTATTATTGTAATATGCCTTACAAATATTTAAATATTTAAATATATATATATATATATATATATATATATATATATATATATATATATATATATATATATATATATATATATATATATATATATGACTACAGAACAAACAATATACAATTTTGAAGACACAGTTTAATTAAAACAAAACATGAAATATGTATAAACATATTTACAGTAAATAATAATAATAATGTATTAGTAGTCATTGTAGTCATAGTTTTTTATTGCTATTAATATTGATGTAAAGATATATGACTAAATAATAAAACTATTATATTTTGAAGACACAGTTAGGTAAAATAAAAAAGTGTATATGTATATTCATGTTTACAATACAGATAATAATGTGGATTATTAGATTATTACTGCAGTCCTACTATTGTTAGTATTGTATTGCCTTACAATGATTTACATTTTTTACTGGAAAATGCATTGTAAAGCAGTAACAATCATGCGTGCATGTCAATGATTTGCATGACCTTTTTAAAGTACAAATGTCTTAATTCTTTACATTGAATATCGCCTTGTTTTATTAGCAACACATTACTATAAACTGATGACAAATGCAGAAGCTGTAAGAAATCATGTCAGACTGAAGCATATGTGAACATGGTAGACTGAAAACAGATGGAGAAACCTTTACAAATCCTTAATAATATGATTAAATATGTATATTCATATTTACAAAACAGACAATAACGTGGACTATTAGATTATTATTGTTATAGTCATAGTTTGTATTGGTATTATTGAATTATGCCTTATGATTTTTAAAAATACTAGAGAATGCATTGTGGAGCAGTGATAATTACATATTAATTACTATTTATTAATTATAATTTACGTACAAATATTTTAATTTTTTACACTAAATGATTAGTTTATTTTATTATTATTAACATCACATCAGTATAGACTGATGCCAAATGCAGAACCTGTGAGAAATCATGTCAGACTGAAGCATATGTGGACATGATAGACTGAAAACACACACACACACACACACACATACACACAGAGAGAGAGAGAGAGAGAGAGAGAGCAAGAGAGATCCATAAGCCCTTTAAACAAGGCAAGATCCATTATCGGTGATCAATAGCTGCATATATCTGATGATTTATTGAATAAGCTCGTCGTAAACGCATCACAATCGCGCACTTTTAAACGCAAACGCAACCCAAACGCGCATCTAAACGCGGGGTGAAAAAAGCGCGTGCGTTCGCGTGTGGCCTCAAAATCTGCTCTCCTGTAACCCAAATCCATCTAAACATCAGTCCGAGATCGTCACAAACACTCAGGCGAGTGTAAAAGAGCTCGTAAATCTGCTCCAATTCATTTTCATTTACGAACAAAATGATCTCGTTGCTCTCCATATGGGCTCCAGGCGCGCGGATGATTTGATCGGGATCTCAGCGGAGCATCACACCGAAATCAAACACACGATTGTTTTTGATATAAACACACTGTTTTATGCAGGTCTGATCATGGTGTTCACTATACAGTATTAATAGCGATGACTGGAATACATTGTAGTCTACACGCGCACGGGTTTCTAGCAATAAACGCGATGAAGTCATTTATTCACACACTCATACTGCATACGACGTCTCATTTCGGTTATAATCCGTGTTTTTTTTTTGTGTTTCAGGTACTGTGTTTTACCTCAGAATGGAGGCTGAAATGAGGAAGAGGAATCAGTCACCTGTGATGCGAAGCGTCTCCGCCGAACCGTGACGACCAACCGGAGATTTAATCCCGTGGAAAGCGCACGAAAAGCGTCAGACCGGTTTCACAAACCTGTTTAGATTAATAAAGTGCTTTTTAGATTATATAAATGAGCGGGATAGACTCGGAATCAGTCGTCTGCTGCTGTGAGAGAGCTGCATTGGCTGTTGCTCATGTTGTGCGCATCCTCCGCCGCGCGACTGTTGCTGTGTGTGTGTGTGCGTGCGTGCGTGCGTGGGGGTGCGTGTTTTTGTGACATATCAGGACACAAATGTGTATAACGAGATGGGTTTGACACAGATATTACAGGGAGTTGCTGAATTATGAGGACATTGAACTTATAAATCATACAGAACCCTTATTATTATTATTATTATTATTATTATAAGTAAAATTGCAGTTTCCTGTAATGTGTAGGGTGAGAGAAAATACAGTTTCTACAGTATTTAAAAATAAAAACAATGGAAACCTATGAAATGTCCCCTTAATTCACAAAAACAAACCTGTGTGTGTTTTTGTGTGTGTGTTTTTGTGACATATCAGGACATAAATGTGTATAGTGATATGGGTTTGACACAGATATTACAGGGAGTTGCTGAATTATGAGGACATTGAACTTATAAATCATACAGAACCCTTATTATTATTATTATTATTATAAGTAAAATTGCAGTTTCCTGTAAGGTGTAGGGTGAGAGAAAATACAGTTTCTACAGTATTTAAAAATAAAAACAACGGAAACCTATGAAATGTCCCCTTAATTCACAAAAACAAACCTGTGTGTGTTTTTGTGTGTGTGTTTTTGTGACATATCAGGACATAAATGTGTATAATGATATGGGTTTGACACAGATATTACAATGAGATGCTGATTTATGATGACAATGGACTTAAAATAATAATAATAATAATGATTATGTATGATTTATAAGTAAAACTGCAGTTCCCTGTAAGGTGTAGGATGATAAAAAACACAGTCTGTACAGTATAAAAACAACGGAAACCTATGGAATGTCCCCCCAATTCACAAAAACAAACAAACCTGTATGTGTGTGTGTACTTGTTTTTATATACTGGTGGGAAACCTGAATGCACACACACTCATGGGGACTTGTGTCCCCACTGTGATATACAGTAGAAACAAGTGTGGTGTGTGTGTGTGTGTGCGCGTGTTTTTGTGACATATCAGGACACAAATCTGTATAATGACATAGGTATGACACAGGTATTACAAAAAGCAGGTGAAATATGAGGACATTGGTGATGTCCTCACTTCTCAAAAAGCTTCTAAATCACACAGGATGAGTTTGTTCAGGGAGTAAAGCTGTACACTGTCTCCTGTGATGGTTGGGTTTAGGGGTAGGGTGGGGTGAGGGCAATATAATATACGCTTTGATCTGTATAAAATGAATGGAAGCCTATGTAATGTACCCACTTTTCACAAAAACAAACGTGTGTGTGTGTGTGTGTGTGTGTGTGTGTGTGTGTGTGTGCGTGCGTGCGTGCGTGCGTTTCTCTATTTACCTCAGCATGGAAATGGTTCAGCATTAGAAAAATCAGATTTTCCATTTAGAAGAACGTGTGTGTGACTTCCAGCACTCAAAGTCTCACTGAGAGAAACATTATGATAATCATATTGCTTAAAATGTAGTTAATTGTATTGACAACTCATAATTTTACATTATTAAAAAAGAGATATTTTACACAAAAAATGACATTGCTGGACTTTCAGCAAAGGAAATTAAACCCCACTAAACTGAACTCTGAAAACTGGACTGACACAGTTTCAGTTTACTAGAACGTCTATGTGAAGCTGCTTTGGCACAATCTACATTGTAAAAGCGCTACAGTATATAAGTATAGATGCATTGAATTGAATTGTTTAAATCACACTTGACATTTTCCAAGACAGTTTATATATTTTTTGTTCTGTTAAACACAAACGATACATTAAAACCAACATATAAAATACTATAGTTATTCATAACAAATACTATAGTGTTTTTGAAGCATACTATACTATAGTAAAGTAGTTAAATTAATATGTTGTGCTGATTCTACAGTTGTTATGCTAACACCACAGTTGACTAGTAAAAACTAAAGTATAATGCAGTATGTATAACAGTTTATGAGTTCACTATAGTTAATACACACAAACACACACACACACACATATATATACAGTTGAAGTCAGAATTATTAGCCCTCCTGATTTATTTGCACCGTTTATTTTTTTCCACAATTTCTGTTTAACAGAGAGCAGATTTTTTCAACACATTTCTACACATAATAGTTTTAATAACTCATCTCTAATAACTGATTTATTTTATCTTTGCCATGATGACAGTAAATAATATTTGACTAGATATTTTTCAAGACACTTCTATACAGCTTAAAGTGACATTTAAAGACTTAACTAGGTTAATTAGGTTAACTAGGCAGGTTAGGGTAATTAGGCAAGTTATTGTATAATGATGGTTTGTTCTGTAGACTATCGCAACAATATATAGCTTAAAGGGGCTAATAATTTTGTCCTCAAAATGGTTTTTAAAAAATTAAAAACTGCTTTTATTCTAGCCGAAATAAAACAAAGAAGACTTTCTCCAGAAGAATAAATATTATCAGACATACTGTAAAAATTTCCTTGTTCTGTTAAACATCATTTGGGAAATATTTATTAAAGAAAACAAAATTCAAAGGGGGTTCAATAATTCTGACTTCAACTGTATACACACACACACACACACACACACACACACACACACACACACACACACACACACACACATTTATATATATATATATATATATATATGAGCAATATCACATGAGTAGCAGTGCAACCTGGCTGTATATCAGCACTGGTTGGTAGGAGTGCCTTAGGCCCCGTTTACACTAATGCGTTTTCGTTTTAAAACGCATAAGTTTTGCTATGGTTACGCCATCCGTCCACACTACGCCGGAGTTTTCGAGCCCCGAAAACGAAGCGTTTTGAAAACGCTGGAGAGGTCGTTTTCATTCTGAAGCGCTGCTGCTCCGTCTCAGTGTGGATGAGGGAAAACGGAGACATCTGAAAACGGAGGCGCGGAGCCTGATTGGGGCTTTTGGGTCATTGCGTATCCTCCCCCTATTTGTCAAGCCCCTATCACATGACTATAACGCTACCGGAAGACGGCAGACCAGCCTTTACTGTAAACAACAACATGGACACAGAAATGGGAGCGTTGTTTGCACTATTGTCCGTTTTAGGCGCCATTGTGCAGTTAAACTCTGCCTTTTTTACTACAGCAGCTGCATATATTCGCAAGAGGCAAGCTATTGTTCGAGCACTCGCTAATCGCTCGCGTTCATTGTTCAACCAGCGTTTGTTCACTAACAATAACCAAATGCCGAGCGAGACACATGCTTCCTGTTTATACTTGAACACGCATGCCCAGAGTGCGCGAATGGCCACGTGATATACGTTTTTGGTGGAATAGTGTGGACGGAGATAAGTTTAGAAACGCTAGATGAAACGCTAGTATGGACGCGGATCGTTTTTGATCTAAAACGCCGTTTCAAAAGGAAAACGCATTAGTGTAAACGGGGCCTAAGAGTGTCCCACCAGTGCTGATATACAACCACATTGCACTGCTATGAGTGTGATATTGCATTTATACAACAGTTCGACGGCATAATCGTGTGTATAAAAAAGAAAATCAAACACGGAGAGTCTCAAAATACTTTTGTATTAGGAACTACTTTCTTCCGCCATTTATTCACAACTGCAGCTGACGTCAGAACAGCAGAAACCGTTGCTCATTCATCAACGTCACTTTAGAGCTAGTGTTTGAGTGATTCTCTAGCGTAATGTCTAAAGTGATGACAAAACAGCTGATTTTGCTCACATTTTAAGATTATAAGGCTGAACAGCATGAAATGCCATCAGTCTACAGAGATCTCGCAGTATTTCTCTGTTGCAATCGGGAAATCACAATAATCAACTCAGAAAAAAAGCAGCGCAATCACTACCATATTGCTGTTGTGTTTGCGATAAGGAAAAACGCTAAACACGTTTCTTCTTTCTTTCTGCCAACAAAACACACATTCCTGATATGTGAATCCCATCTCACACTCAATACACTACAATTATATGGTATAAATACAGCACTACAACATACAAAAGAGAGTGATCGACTTAGGATGTCACTTGCCCAACTGAGCCTGCTCTCGAGGTTTTTTAAATCTTCACTTTCGCCAATTGGTGAAGTTTTTTCCTCGTCGCTGTCGCCGCTGGCTTGCATGGTTCGGGATCTGTAGAGCTGCGCATCGATGGAATTGCTCTTCAGTGTTTGGACTCTCAGTAGTGAATATTAAACCACACTGAACTGAGCTAAACTGAACTGAACTTAATCTCTGAAAGCTGAACTGACACTGTTTCAATTCACTATAATCTTCCATGTGAAGCTGCTTTGACACAATCTACATTGTATAAGCGCTATACAAATAAAGATGAATTGAATTGAATTGAAGTGCTTTGAGTTGCATGTTACGTAGGAAAATTACTATACAAATAACATTTATTATTATTATTATTATATAAAAGAAAACACTTACTTTTCTGACATGAATGATCATTTAGTCTGAAAGCCCGTCTGGATCAGCATACTGTATGTGAGGAGTTTATTATTTTCCGCTGCATGAGAGAAACAGTGATGCATCTTTTGTAAATCTGATCTGAAACACAGATAAGCGAAGAGCGAAACATTAAAGTGTTGCTACTGTACGGTGCGGTACCTCCTCCTCCTACCGGATGAACCTGCAAGGTCAATGTAAACATGTACTGTAATGTGGCAGATTCCAGCAGGATGAAAAGATCCTTATGAAAGTCAATGGAGAAGATGCATCACGTCTGAAATGTGGCGCCCGAAAACACATTTGAGGATGCTGAAAAAATACAAGAAAAATGTTTGATCAAAGCAAGTCAGAAAAAACCCAATATGCAACAAACACTTGCAAGATACATATAGATATTAGAAATATGGCAATATATGCAAATTACCTATATAGCTTGATATACAATTTGATTTGGATTTCAAAGATGTACAAAATTATATGTGACATGTACATACAGTGCTCAGCATACAAGGGAGTGCAGAATTATTAGGCAAGTTGTATTTTTGAGGATTAATTTTATTATTGAACAACAACCATGTTGTCAATGAACCCAAAAAACTCATTAATATCAAAGCTGAATATTTTTGGAAGTAGTTTTTAGTTTGTTTTTAGTTTGAGCTATTTGAGGAGGAGATCTGTGTGTGCAGGTGACTATTACTGTGCAGATTTATTAGGCAGCTTAACAAAAAACTAATATATACCCATTTCAATGATTTATTTTCACCAGTGAAACCAATATAACATCTCAACATTCACAAATATACATTTCTGACATTCAAAAACAAAACAAAAACAAATCAGTGACCAATATAGCCCCCTTTCTTTGCAAGGACACACAAAAGCCTGCCATCCATGGATTCTGTCAGTGTTTTGATCTGTTCACCATCAACATTGCGTGCAGCAGCAACCACAGCCTCCCAGACACTGTTCAGAGAGGTGTACTGTTTTCCCTCCTTGTAAATCTCACATTTGATGATGGACCACAGGTTCTCTATGGGGTTCAGGTCAGGTGAACAAGGAGGCCATGTCATTAGTTTTTCTTCTTTTAGACCCTTTCTTGCCAGCCACGCTGTGGAGTACTTGGATGCGTGTGATGGAGCATTGTCCTGCATGAAAATCATGTTTTTCTTGAAGGATGCAGACTTCTTCCTGTACCACTGCTTGAAGGTGTCTTCCAGAAACTGGCAGTAGGACTGGGAGTTGAGCTTGACTCCATCCTCAACCCGAAAAGGCCCCACAAGCTCATCTTTGATGATACCAGCCCAAACCAGTACTCCACCTCCACCTTGCTGGCGTCTGAGTCGGACTGGAGCTCTCTGCCCTTTACCGATCCAGCCACGGGCCCATCCATCTGTCCCATCAAGACTCATTCTCCTTTCATCAGTCCATAAAACCTTAGATTGTTTCTAAGGTTTTAGTTTTTCAGCCTTTCTTACCTTGGCCATGTCTCTGAGTATTGCACACCTTGTGCTTTTGGGCACTCCAGTGATGTTGCAGCTCTGAAATATGGCAAAACTGGTGGCAAGTGGCATCTTGGCAGCTGCACGCTTGACTTTTCTCAGTTCATGGGCAGTTATTTGCCCATGAACTGAAAGGAAGTTGCCTAATAATTCTGCACACCTGATATAGGGTGTTGATGTCATTAGACCACACCCCTTCTCATTACAGAGATGCACATCACCTAATATGTGTAATTGGTAGTTAATTGCTGCTTGTTTGAACTGTGATCTTCAGTTTTTTATGTTGGATTAGTTCCAGTTTTGTCTTTGGTGCTGATTAATCTAATTTAATGCACAAATATATTACTGTAACGCATCCTATAGAAAATATTACTTTAATAGAGAGACTCTATTAAAGTGGGTAGTGGGCCTCAAAGCAAGAAGGTCGCTGGTTCGAGCCTCGGCTGGGTCAGTTGCCATTTCTGTGTTGAGTTTGCATGTTCTCCCCGTGTTGGCATGGGTTTCCTCCGGGTGCTCCAATTTCCCCCACAATCCAAACACATGCGCTATAGGGGAATTGGGAAGGCTAAATCATCCATAGTGTATGAGTGTAAATCAGTGTGTATGGATGTTTCCCAGTATTGGGTTGCAGCTGGAAGGGCATCTGCTGCGTAAAACACATGGTGGATAAGTTGGCGGTTCATTCCGCTGTGGCGACCCCAGATTAATAAAGGGACAAAGCTAAAAAAAAAATGAGTAAATGAATACAGATATGCGTGAGGGGTGAACTCATTTATGTGGAGCACTGTATATGCAACACTTATATGCTTTATATGCTACTTTAGAGCATTTTAAAGTTCTACTCAAAAACACATTCGTTTTCAATGTCCCTTGGTGTTTTATGTCGGTTTTCCGTTGATGTTAATCTTGATTCCATTTTTTGTTTTTGTTTGATTTTTTAAAAGTCAACACATGTGGATTTTATTTATGCTGCACAGCAAAAAATCCAGTGTTAAATATACAGTGTGATTTTTTTTTGGTGTTGTTCAGTGTTAAAACCGGAGTACATTTTAACCCACGAGTGTGAAAGAGCGTATATTTAATAGTTTTTTTTTTTTTCAGTGTTACAATTTTAACCCAATATGCAGTGTATTTCCCACTAGTGATGGGAAGTCCAGCTTATTTTACTCGAACCGGTTCTTTCAGACAAACAGTGATCAAACCAGTATGTTTTACTTAAACTTGAAACATGTCTTGTTGCATTTTAAAATGCAAAGAGTAGAATGTATTGAAATTATTTCTGAAAAGATTATTCATTCATTCATTTTCTTGTCGGCTTTGTCCCTTGCAGGGTCGCCACAGCGGAATGAACCGCCAACTTATCCAGCACGATTTTACGCAGCGGAAGCCCTTCCAGCCGCAACCCATCTCTGGGAACATCCACACACTCATTCACACTCATACACTACGGACAATTTTAGCCTACCCAATTCACCTGTACTGCATGTCTTTGGACTGTGGGGGAAACCGGAGCACCCGGAGGAAACCCACGCGAACGCAGGGAGAACATGCAAACTCCACACAGAAACGCCAACTGACCCAGCCTAGCCGAGGTTTGAACCTGCGACCCAGTGACGTTCTTGCTGTGAGGCAACAGCACTACCTACTGCGCCACTGCGTTGCCCTCTGAAAAGATTAATGAACATTTAATAAATGAAAACTATTTTCAGCATATTTGATCACTGTTATCTGTCACACACACCAATTGATAATGTAGGAAAAAAGGTAATATATTAACACTTTTTTTTTTATAATTATTTTTAGGGGTTTTCACCTTTATTGACAAGACAGTGGATATTAACAGACAGGAAAGTATGGGGAGCAGAGAGAGGGGAAGGATCGGCAAAGGACCTCAAGCCGGGAATCGAACTCAGGTCGCCGCGAGCACCTGGGTGCTATATGTCGACGCTCTAACCACTAGGCCACGCCGATGTATATATATTAACACTTTGAAGCGTAACACGCATTTCAGTTCGATGTGAGAAAAAACTGAACTCTGAGAGTAATGTACAAATTTCACACTTTAGAAAGGGTTATTTTAACTCCAAAATGGAGGGAGTCATTTGTACATCCAAGTACACAGCAAAATATGGGGACCCAAAACAACTCTAAGGTAGTTAATTTCAACACTTTGAAAGTGTCTCATGGGGTCCGCTCCCAACAGAGTTAGATCAACACTTTCGAAAGTGTTGGCACATTGACACCGACATTAGGGTTAATTTTAACTCTGGGGAGAGTTAAAAAATTTAACTATATTTAACACCGCCCGGTGTAAAATACATTTTATGTTGGTGTTCGGTGTAATTTTTTTACTTCAATATATTGTTATTTTATTCAACTCTCTTGAGTGTAAATATGGTAAAAAGTAAAAAAGACTGTAAATTAAAAAAAAAAAACATTTTATTTGAAAACGTTCAACACTTCAACAATTCATTCAGTTTTTAAAATACAACAATATGCCAAATAGCTTTATCATTTTTATTAGTACAGACAGTATCAACAAAATATGTATGACCAGTGTTCGAAAAGGCTGTTCCAGTCCTTTGGTCCACACATAGACAGAGCTGGCATATCTACTGATGTTTTGACAATTGAACTTGATGTTTCATCAGAGCAATTTGAAAAAGTTCAATATAGTGTCACTCATAGTTTTCTTCTGAAATTACATTTTAAACTCAAAAGAACAACTTGGCTTGCAAATCTTTCACTTCTGGTGTTTCCTTGGACATCAATATCAATGACAGCAGTCTGAATGAAGGTATAAATGCTGTAAACTTGTATGAAAACAAACTGGACCTAGGAAATCTCATCAAGCATGTCCTGTGAATGATATGATTCCCAGCCACAGGATGACCTTTTTATCCATGACGATGTAGTAGCTGCTGATTGCTCGTCTGGTGGTTCCTGATGCAAGGATATAGGGTAGCTGATGCTCATCTCAGAACTCTTCAAGACTCCAACATGACTGAGAAAAATGTTTAAAAACAAATAGCAATCAAATTCTATGATATATTCAAAAGAACATTTAAAGTAAATATAACATATTCAAGAAATCTCAACTCACCTTTTGAAAATCACCATGATGATCCACAACTTTACTCTCCCAGCTGGTTGAGGTGACAGGATATGCAAAAGTAGAAAAAACATATATCACTGTTGGAATCTCCAAAACCAATTGGGTTAACCACTATGACTAGAACAGAAAAAACAGGCAGCTGTCTCTCCAGAATCCTCAATTTAACACAACATTTGGAGCAAAATTTAGAGGAGCTTAAAACCTTTTATGTTATTTAGTGATGCTGACTTCCCCCAAATATTGGCCACAGCGTAAAAAATATCCATAAGCTAACAGTTTTCTATATTTTGTGATTTCTGTTAAATTGCATAATGTGATCTTGATCTTTTCTCCAACAATTATTGACTTTAAAAAGTTACTTTTAATGACATTTTTAATAGTCTGAAGTGAAACTGTATATTGTCTGGGTTGGTGATGTACATTATGGTACAAAAACTTTGTAATAAACTGCATGAACATTCTCTGTCTGTTCATGGACTTAATTCCCTCTATATTATTTCTTACACAATATAATATTTAAAACTACACAAACGTCAAAAAAGTAAAATAAAAGTTTCAACATAAATTATTGACCAAGTGGAGATCAATGCTGCAATTTGTATACAATTAATAACAGTGAATAACAAAAACAAAACATGAATTATGAATTACGGAAACTGTTAATTCACATATTTTATTTCTTTTGCAACCAGTGTGTTTCTGTGTGTGTTTCTTTACCAGATTCAACTCGTTAGGCTCTTCCAGGTACAGTGTTGATGCCACCTTTCCAGGAGTCTAGCAGATGTTTAAGGCCCAAATATAATCTAAAATATTAGGATACGCAGAAGGGGAAAAGTGCAAAACAAAGAGCAGAACATTATTTAAGTAACAGTTCACCCACAATACAAAACTTATCACCTTCATGTCATTTGTTATTCTCTAATGCTCTAATACCCTTTCAGCTTATTGTGAAATAAATATAGAACTTTATCACACATACCTTCATTATTATCACCATAAATGACCAAGAAGGTGTGCTTGGTCATTCCACCAACTCTGGAAATACACCATCTCAATCAGTCTCTACTCAGCCATCGTCACAGTCAGGGTCTTGTATTATTGTATGGAGAACTGTGGCTGTTAAAAAAACAACAACACATTAGTATCTAACACATATGCATAACATTCTGATCTTTTTTTTTTTTTTTTTTTTACAAAAGAGAAGAACATCACAAAGTATGCCTCACCTATCCTCACATATCTTTTGATTCATGTGTTGATTATTGATAATAATTCTACAAATCAAACCTGTAAATAATACAATAAATAATATGTTTTATCAAAATGACAAGCAATTTCAGTGTTTAGATGCATTTGTTAGCTAACTATACAATGGCAACTAATGAGCCATTAAAATATTAATTTATATGAAATAAATAAACAATACATGGTGACATGTATAAAATGCAATATTAATAAATTTAATATCTAATATCTAATAATATCTAATAAATTTAAGTTGATTTACTCACCATATATGCTTCAGCAACTCTCCAAAGCGATGGGTCATTAAGCTGCTAAAATATGAATCAGTTGATTAATTTTACAGACAGGTGGCTGTTTACAACGCACTAAATGCCTTTAACTAAACGGAAATGTTGTGTACATGCAAAGATGTTCCTGACTACAGAACTAGCCTAACTTACTAACGTTAAATGTCTGAGAAAGTGCAAACGCGGTCATTTAAACACATTAACGTTCCAACTTTAATAGTTGTCAACACTTAATATAATTCAAGCGTACGTTATCACACAAGTATCACATGAACTAACGTTACATAGACGGCCAGTTTAAAGTGGCCGCGGTGTTTAAAATAACAAAATTAACGTAGACGAATAACAAGCAATCATATTTCTAGTCAGGAAGCCTTTTACAAGTAAGTATATGTTGATTTACTCACCAGATATGTTTCAGAAACTCTCCAAAGCTCAGAGAAACCGTCCTGTGGTGCTGTTAGTATCCGGGCAGAGGAGACGGCTCCGGGGATTCCCTCGCTAGTTTAGGACGCTACGATATTAAAGGAGAAGTGTCGATTTTATTTCACAGATGGGTAACAACTCACAAAATGGCATTTACCGTGACAGAAATGTGTTGAACATGTACATTTAATGTTTTTATGCACTATGTATGCGTGAGCATATAGAAAAACATTCTTGAAAAGAAGTCAATAGCAATGCAGTTAAGTTAGATACACAAACGACCATGAATGAACCGCAGAAGTTTAAAATTGTCACTCCATTCTAAAGTTTTTAACTTAACAATATATTTACAACGGCATTTCCTTAGAGAAAGTCAGTAAAATGCCAACATTGAGATAGTTTGGACTCACCAATTGCTGCTCTAAAACTCCGATGGAAAATGGCATCTGGAAAATTCTTCAGTGACTGGGGCTGCATGAATTCCCGGATGTTGGAAATAACACCACCAAGTGTTGGATAGATAACTCCTTGATTTCGCACTGCATCAAATCAATTCTAACTCTTATTATATTGATTTATCAAAATCTAACTCTATAATGCCAACACTTTACTCTGAAATGCTTCAACACCGAGAATTTAACTCTGATGAATTTGCTGTGTAGTGTTAAGATAAACTCAAATTGAGTTAAATGTACACTGATTTTTTTGCTGTGTGCAATTTTTTAGTTACTACTCATTTTATTTATTATTATTATTATTTTTAAGATTTATTGTTGGCATCTTTTCTTTTGATTTGATGTATTGACAGAAGGTGACATGGATCAGAGAGGAGGATCAGGATCGATTATTCATTCCTTCATTCATTTTCCTTCGGCTTAGTCCTTTATTTATTAGGGGTCGCCACAGCAGAACGAACCGCCAACTATTCCAGCATATGTTTTACACAGCGGATGCCCTTCCAGCTGCAATCCAGTACTGGGAAACACCCATACACTCTCATTCACACACATCCACTACAAACAATTTAGCCTACCCAATTCACCTATAGCACATGTCTTTGGACTGTGGGGGAAACCGGAGCACCCGGAGGAAACCCACACCAACACGGGAGAACATGCAAACTCCATATAGAAATGCCAACTGACCCAGCCGGGACTCGAACCAGCGACCTTCTTGCTGTGAGGCAATCGTGCTACCCACTGCACCACCGTGACGCCCCTATTATTATTATTTAATGTATTTTTTTGATTTATTGTTGGCATCTTTGCTTTTATTTTGCTGTATTGACAGAAAGTGAAGTTGGACAAAGAGGAGGATCAGGATCGACTATCCATTCCTTCATTCATTTTCCTTCGGCTTAGTCCCTTCTAGCCGAATAAACCGCCAATATTCCAGCATATATTTTACACAGCGGATGCCCTTCCAGCCACAACCCCGTACTGGGAAACTCCTATACACACTCATTCACACACACACACTCATATACTACGGCCAATTTAGTTCAACAATTCCCCTAGTGCATGTGTTTGGACTGTGGGGGAAACCAGAGCACCAGGAGGAAACCCACGCCAACACGAGGAGAACATGCAAACTCCACACAGAAACTGACCCAGCCAGGACTCGAATCAGCGACCTTCTTGATGTGAGGCCACAGTGCTAACCACTAAGCCACCATGCCGCCCCATAAAAAAAATCTTAAAAGGGCTAATATTATTGACCTTAAAATATATATATTTTTTTTAATGAACAGTTTTTATTTCAGCCAAACTAAAATAAATAAAACTTTCCTCAGAAGAAAAAATATTATAGAAAATACAGAAATTTTCCTTGGTCTGTTAAACATTTGAAGAAAGAATACAAATTTCCCAGGAGGGTGAATAATTTGACTTCAACTGTAAATGACCTGATATGAGAAGAAAAAAAATCAATGCTGAATATAAGCAGAATCTTGGCCTTTTTGATGACACAGCTTATATAGAGACAGTTCACCCAAAAATGACAATTTAATCACTATATACTCACCCTTAAGTGTTTCCAAACCTTTATGAGTTTCTTCCTTCTGCTGAACACAAAAGTATATATTTTAAAGAAAGGTGAAAACCTGTAACCACTGACTTCTAGTAGAAAATACACCGTGGAAGTCAATGGTTACAGGTAGGGCTGGGCGATTTTTTTCGATTAATTCGAATTTACGTTTTAAGACGATTAAATTTTGTATAAAATCAAGGTATCGCGATTTTTTAAATAAAGATATTAAAGCAGCTTCTGTTAGTGCACTGTTAGACAACCGTGCTGAATTGTGCTGACAGATTCTGTGTGTTGACGTCGCGGCTCTGTTGATGAGCTACCACAGTAGAGCTGCACGATTAATCGAAAAAAGATCGCGATCTCGATTCGACCCCCTAGACGATCTTAATCCAGCATTTCTACGATTCTGCCAATCATATTTTCAAGTTCTGGAGAGAAGCAGTTGCACAAGTCTTCACACTGTTTTACATACGTTGCTCGTTGCAGCGTGGACACCTCTAAATGGTGTTGAAAGAGTCACATACTGTACTAATAAGGTATAGTTCACCCAAAAATGTCATTTCTGTCTTCATGTAATGATTTATTCGCAGCCGCGAAATCACACGTGACGTGAGCTGACCGTGAGCTGTTACCACAGAGAGGGTGGGCGTGCGCCTGTGAATGAAGTCTACTTTAGTGAACAGAATAGGCTGTGAATAACAGGTAATAAAGTTGCAAATAACATCCAGTTTGTGGCACAGAGTGATCATTTGGGAGCTGCGCGGGAAGTATGAACCGCACTTAGCAAAGAAAATAAAACCGAAAGCGCGCACATTTAAACAATCATATCGCATTTTAGAGTAATGACAAGGACAAGCGCTTATTGTTTTTCTGTCATAGCGAACCTAAAGTGTTGTGCATGAGAATAAATGTGTACCAGTGTCAGTATAACTACTGTAGCCCATATAATGTTGAATATAATGCAAGACAGAATCTGATAATGACAGATGTCTGATTTTACCAGTAGAAAAACATGTTCTAATACTGTTTAATAATGTTGTCAATGACAAATGACAAGCATGCGTCTCAAACATAATAATTCAACTTCAGAATTATGAATAGTTGTATTCTGATGTCATCACTTTACTGTGCATTAATGACCAGGACAAATTTAAAGTCTATTCAAGTCCTCCATTCAGGGTCTATTCAAAATGTAGCTTTTTAACCAACAGTAGAGCTACACATAATAGTATTATTATTGTTTTATCATATGTTTGAGAAATAACAATAATAATAGGGGGCAACCCAGTGGCACAGTAGGTAGTGCTGTTGCCTCACAGCAAGAACGTCGCTGGGTCGCAGGTTCGAACCTCGGCTGGGCTGGGTCAGTTGGCGTTTCTGTGTGGAGTTTGCATGTTCTCCCTGGGTTCGCGTGGGTTTCCTCCGGGTGCTCCGGTTTCCCCCACAGTCCAAAGACATGCAGTACAGGTGAATTGGGTAAGCTAAATTGTCCGTAGTGTATGAGTGTGAATGTGTGTGTGGAAGTTCCCAGAGATGGGTTGCGGCTGGAAGGGCATCCGCTGCGTAAAATCGTGCTGGATAAGTTGGCGGTTCATTCCGCTGTGGCGACCCCGCAAGGGACAAAGCCGACAAGAAAATGAATGAATGAATAATAATAGGCTACTCATATTAACCTTTGTTTTACATGTACAGAATCGTGAGAAAATCGGGATCTTTATTTTAAGCAAAGAAATCGCGATTCTCATTTTAGCCAGAATCGTGCAGCTCTATACCACAGCTGGCTCAGCGCAAGCGCGCTACCCCATTGTTGCGAGGTGCGCGCGCAGTCATCGGAGGCGCGCGATGCGGCGCCAGGCGAAAGTATAAATCCAGCTTTACACTCAGGGCCGGCGCGTCCATAGAGGCGACCTAGGCAGAATAGTGAGCGAGAACCCCCTGGTCAACTTTTATCCGCGACACCCACCCCCTCCCGGTCCTCTTTTATCCGCAAACCGGTAAGTTTATATTTTTACTTTCGGGTTGAGGGCTGCGTGATTGCTGTTCGCCTAGAGCGCCAGTTCAGCTTGCTCCAGCCCTGATTACACTATATATTCGTGTCTAGAGCTTAATTAATTTGATTGACATATAGGCAATGAGACCTTTACTTCGCCTGACTGAGCGTGAGTTTATTGCATGCTGCGCTGTATTCGGTAGCACAGATTGCTCTGATCTGGGTGAGAACTTTACCAGCGACTACATGCACTGCTGAAAGCCTTTTTTTCCTGCTGCGCATCGAATCAACAACAACATGTATCTATGGAACACGAACTTGCAGACTCTTTGAACAACGAGGAAATAATTGCACCTAATTCAAAGCCCAGACGTCTGGTTTTGTATTTTATACCAGCGCACCACCTGAAGGACGGTTACGGCGTGTTGTGAATGTCAGCTGTCACCGCAGAAAGTCAAATCTTTCTTTAATTTGGACTTTTGCTTGAAAGCTTTATGGAGTGGCACAGTAGCTGTCTAAGGTACTGTAGCTATGAATTAAATCATAACCCATATATGCACTAATAAACAAGTAAAATGAATGAATGAATACAATAAATATGGATTCTTAAATGTCGGTATTGTTTTTACTCCAAAAAAATATCAATATGTTTTGACAAATGTTTTATAAAAATAAATTGAGCAATTTCCAACATTTCTTGACTTTAAATTTTTTTTATTTTTAAATGAACAATTTTTTTTCAGCCAAACTAAAATAAATAAAACTTTCCTCTGAAGAAAAAATATTATAGAAAATACCGAAAATGTCCTTGGTCTGTTAAACATGGAACATATTTGAAGAAAGAATACAAATTTCCCAGGAGGGTGAATAATTTGACTTCAACTGTAAATGACCTGATATGAGAAGAAAAAAAATCAATGCTGAATATAAGCAGAATCTTGGCCTTTTTGATGACACAGCTTATATAGGGACAGTTCACCCAAAAATGACAATTTAATCACTATATACTCACCCTTAAGTGTTTCCAAACCTTTATGAGTTTCTTCCTTCTGCTGAACACAAAAGTATATATTTTAAAGAAAGGTGAAAACCTGTAACAACTGACTTCTAGTAGAAAATACACCATGGAAGTCAATGGTTACAGGTAGGGCTGGGCGATTTTTTTCGATCAATTCGAATTCACGTTTTAAGACGATTTAATTTTTTATAAAATCGAGGTATCACGATTTTTTAAATAATATTAATATTAAAGCAGCTTTTCCACTATCGTGCCAAAATGTTCTAAACTGTTAGACAACCGTGCTGAATTGTGCTGATAGATTCTGTGTGTTGACGTCGCGGCTCTGTTGATGAGCTACCACAGCTGGCTCAGCGCAAGCACGCAACCCCATTGTCGCGATATGCGCGCGCAGTCAGCGGAGGCGCGCGATGCGGCGCCAGGCGAAAGTATAAATCCAGCTTTACACTCAGGGCCGGCGCGTCCTTAGAGGCGACCTAGGCAGAATAGTGAGCAGGAACCCCCCGGTCCTCACTTTCATCCACGACACCCACCCCTTCCCGGTCCTCTTTCATTCGCAAACCGGTAAGTTTCTATTTCACTTTCGGGTTGAGGGCGTTCGCCTAGAGCGCCAGTTCAGCTTGCTCCGGCCCTGATTACACTATATCAATACACAAAATAATAAAATAGGCTAAAAGTTTTATTCGTGGCTAGAGCTAGACAAATAGGCAATGAGACCTTTACTTCGCCTGACTGAGCGTGAGTTTATTGCATGCTGTGCTGTATTCGGTAGCACAGATCGCTCTGATCTGGGTGAGAACTTTACCAGCGACTACATGCACAGCTGAAAGCCTTTTTTTCGTGCTGCGCATCGAATCAACAACAACATATATCCATGGAACACAAACTTGCAGACTCTGTGAACAACGAGGAAATAATTACACCTAATTCAAAGCCCAGACGTCTGGTTTTGCATTTTATACCTGCGCACCACCTCAAGGACGGTTACGGCGTGTTGTGAATGTCGGCTGTCACCGCAGAAAGTCAAATCTTTCTTTAATTTGGACTTTAGCTTGAAAGCTTTATGGAGTGGCACAGTAGCTGTCCAAGGTACTGTAGCTATGAATTAAATCATAACCCATATATGCACCAATAAACAAGTAAAATGAATGAATAAATGAAATAAATATGGATTCTTAAATTGTTTTTACTCCAAAAAATATCAATACGTTTTGACAAATGTTTTATAAAAATAAATTGAGCAATTTCCAACATTTCAGCTATAGGCTGTTATAGGATTCAGTTAAATATAAGATAGACATTTAAATATAGACAGATATGTAACAGGTTTCTGTGGGTTTTTTTTGTTGTTCACGGTGATCTTTAATATATACTGGGTGGTGTAGCTACGCACAAATATTTTCTAAAACGTCAAGCAGGAATTTGTCTATAGGAATGTAATAGGCTACACCTGGTTGACCAATTTATGTATGTATGGCCATTAAAAATACATGTTCCTTAACCAGATGGTTTTTCAAGTTACTTATAAAGAGATTGTTACTTCAGTCATGTTGTTGTAATGTTTTAAGTTGACTATAGTTACACAGTAAAAAAAAAAAAAAATCGAAATCGTGAATCGGTCAAATTTTATGAAAAAATCTAGATTTTTTTTTTGCCATATCGCCCAGCCCTAGTTACAGGTTTCTAACATTTTTCTAAATATCTTCTTTTGTGTTCAACAGAAGGACATAATCCAAACAGGTTTGGAATAAGTGAAGGAAGAGTAAATGATGACAGAATTCTCAGTTTTGGGTGAACTTGCCCTTTGAGCACTATTATGAAGAACATAAAAAGGCTGATCTGAATATGCAAAAAATGCAAGGTTGTTTAAACAGTGTTTAATATTAATATAATATTATCAATAGTTAATATAATAGTCAATATTATGGACAAACCCAACAGCTGGAGTAAAAAAAATGTCAGCAAACATTTGGAACAAGTTAAGTCAAAAACTGTGACTTTAAGTTTAGACCCACTGATCAGCGGATAAAAAAAGCAATGCACTCGGGAGCTTTACTATTGCAGGAAGTGGAAATCTTCTCTCTAAGAAGGACATCATGAATTGTTTGAAGTTTCAGGCCATTTTGGCAAAGACATTGCTGCTTTCTGTGCATAAGCTTGATGAACACTGGACTTTCCAGCAGGACTAAAATCCCAAATAATGCATCCAAACCCACGGGATTATCATGCTCAAGAGTGGCCTGTTCGGTCTCCACATTTAAATCCTGCTAAAAATAATTTGGTGGAATTTAAAGCAAGCAAAGGCAACATGAAAAACCTTATATTATCAGCGATCTTGAAGTTTTCCCAAGTGAGGAAAGGTCAGAATTCAGCAGAGAGTTGATATACAGTACTTTAGTGCTGAAATCAACAATTACAGTAAAAAGCAGGTCATCTGGTATTTTAAAGCGTCTTAGTATTGTGCTGGAGTCTCCTACAACGGGTTTAAAAGCATCTAAAAATATGTATATATCAGAATATGCATTTAATACTGAAATCTTTTGCAATGTTTTCGATATCGATCATTTTAATCAATTTGAAGGTTTGTAGAGCAGGGGTGTCAAAAGTCAATTCCTGGAGGGCTGGAGCCCTGCAGAGTTTAGTTCCAGCCCTGCTTCAACACACCTATCTGTAGGTTTCAAACAAGCCTAAAGCACTCAATTAGTTTAATCAGGTGTGTTTAATTAGGGTTGGAACTAAACTGTGCAGAGCTCCCGCCCTCCTGGAACTGGCTTTGACACCTGTGTTGTAGAGGATATAAACAGTCACAGCGTCCTCTAGTGTTTGAATAAGTGTATTGCATTTCTGAAATCCACATTTGCTGTATTTACTCACCTGAGCATCATCACTGACGGTCTGAACTGAACACGGAAGCAGAACTGCATCCAGCATCAGCGTTATCATGACAACCGCAGCATCCACATACAGTCTGAGGATGAAAGAGACTAAAACACAATCATAAACCGATCACTGTGAGAACATTAATAAGGTCACAAGTAATGCTGACCACATGTATTTGAATTAAGATCAAATATGAAATAAGATATTTAGTGCATTTCAATTAAATTTCTATTAAACGCCATCCTCTGACGGATATCAATATCAATAGATATCTATATTGCATGCCATCAGTGCCAGTTCAACTTTAATTAATCCAAAAATAACATAAACATAATATATTAAGAAACTGTATGTTTCCATTCAGAGGCTATTTAATTTCTTATTTTAAGATTGTGACCTGTTTGTCATCCCCGTTACAGACACAAGCATTGTTAAATTATATGTGACCCTGAACCACAAACTGTCCATTTAAAAAAAAAAAAGAAAGGGATATACACTCACCGGCCACTTTATTAGGTACACATGTCCAACTGCTCGTTACACATTCTCAATGCATTTAGGCATGTAGACATGGTCAAGAAGATCTGCTGCAGTTCAAAGCAAGCATCAGAATGGTAAAGAAAGGCGATTGAAGTGACTTTGAACGTGGCATGGTTGTTGTTGCCAGACGGGCTGGTCTGAGTATTTCAGAAACTGCTGATCTACTGGGATTTTCACGCTCAACCATCTCTAGGGTTTACAGAGAATGGTCCGAAAAAGAGAAAATATCCAGTGAGCGACAGTTCTGTGGGCGCAAATGCCTTGTTGATGCCAGAGGAGAATGGCCAGACTGGTTCAGCTGATAGAAAGGCAACAGTAACTCAAATAACCACTCGTTACAACCAAGTCTGCAGAAAAGCATCTCTGAACACACAACACGTCCAACCTTGAGGCAGATGGGCTACAGCAGCAGAAGACCACACCGGGTGCCACTCCTGTCAGCTATGAACAGCTAAGTTGCCGACAAATCTGCAGCAACTGCGTGATGCTATCGTGTCAATATGGAGCAAAATCTCTGAGGAATATTTCCAGTACCTTGTTGAATCTATGCCACAAAGGATTAAGGCAGTTCTGAAGGCAAACCTGTTACTAGTAAGGTGTACCTAATAAAGTGGCCGGTGAGTATATGCATAATTTGAAATCTGATTAAATAAGCTTTTCATTAATGTGTGGTTTGTTAGGATACAATATAATTATCTGAGGGTTCAAAAAAATTCTCAATATTAAAAACAATCCCTATTAAGTGCTCAAAATGAATCTCTCAACCATGCACTAATCAAAAATTCTGTTTTGGTATGAATACAAAAGAAAATGTGGAACTTGTATTCGTAGAACATGATTGTTGGCATTAAAAAAAAACGATCATTTTGACCAGTAGTACATGTATTTTTGGTTATTTCTTTATTGTGTTATTTAAGACTTGTCTAAGCACTTTATGCAACTGGTCCGTGACTACAGAATTGATATTACATAAGCCATCCTTTATAAATCATCACAGATAAAAGAGAGAAACATATCCTAAGTGAAATGTCATTTTTGCCTTCAAATAAGAGCTGCTGACGAAAAAATGACAACGAGGGACATGATAAGTATAATTTTGATTGCCCAAAATATAATTTGACTTTAATTTGATATGCTAATATTGATAATTTGGTCATATTAATGAATAAACCCTGCTGAAAAAAACAGCTTAAACCAGCCTAAGCTGGTTGACCAGCCTGGTTTTAGAGGGGTTTTGGCCATTTCCAGCCTGGTCTTAGCTGGTCAGGCTGGAAAATGAGCAGCTTAAACCAGCTTGACCAGCCTGGTTTAAGCTGAACAGCTGGTTTTGGGTGGTCAAGCTGGTCAACTCCCAGCCTGACCAGCTAGGACCAGCCTGGAAATGGCCAAAACCCCTCTACAACCAGGGGGGTCGACCAGCTAAAACCAGCTTAGGCTGGTTTAAGCTTGATTTTTCAGCAGGGATGGACTGTATTTATAGCATATGTTTTGAAATCACGTTTGTTTTTATGTTATTGTGGCAATTCTACATCAGATGATTTGTTAGGACGAAATTAAAACAACATTAAAGCTACTTAAAGGTGATATAGAAATCAAGTGAAATAAAACTTAATTAACACATCGTAAATATAGCATTAGCGATTATCAGTTTGTTTACAACACTTACTGTTCTTTTCCCGCCAAACTGATGTCACTTGCTATTTTGTCTAAACAAAACTAGCAATATGAAGATGAATTGTGTGAAAGCTGAAAACTGAATGAACAATTTCTTAATACTAGAAGAAAACATGACGAGAAAACTGAACTCGAATCCTCTCAACAGCTCACTGCAGGTAAATATATAAACGTCATGGTTTTAGATGCAGTAGCTTCCTCCGGCCGCCCGAGGAGGCCATTTCACCGCTTTAGCTTTCAACCAACACTGCGCCATGAAATGTAAAAACAAAAAAGGGCGCCGTACCAATCCAACACCAGGGTGAGTAAAATAAAACTTTTGTAGTATTATTATTTTTTTATCTCACTGTTTTGTGCATCTTACTTCAAATAATGATCGTAAAATCAGCAAATAGATTCAGTGAGAGTAGTCAAATAGACAAATAAAAACACTACTGTACCTCACCAAAGCTTTTTATTCATATTTTGAAGGTTGTAGTAACTTCATGGAGACCAGACCAATTTACTACAGGCGATATTTTGTCAAAAGCACCCTTACTGTACATACAGTAGTCAAATAGACAAATAAAAACACTACTGTACCTCACCAAAGATTATTATTCATATTTTGAAGGTTGTAGTAACTTTATAGAGACCAGACCAACTTACTACAGGCGATATTTAGTCAAAACCACCCTTACTGTACATACAGTAGTCAAATACACAGATAAAAACACTACTGTACCTCACCAAAGATTTTTATTCATATTTTGAAGGTTGTAGTAACTTTATAGAGACCAGACCAACTTACTACAGGCGATATTTTGTCAAAACCAACCTTACTGTACATACAGTAGTCAAATACACAAATAAAAACACTACTGTACCTCACCAAAGATTTTTATTCATATTTTGAAGGTTGTAGTAACTTCATGGAGACCAGACCAACTTACTACAGGCGATATTTTTTCAAAACCACCCTTACTGTACATACAGTAGTCAAATAGACAAATAAAAACACTACTGTACCTCACCAAAGATTATTATTCATAATTTGAAGGTTGTAGTAACTTCATGGAGACCAGACCAACTTACTACAGGCAATTTTTTGTCAAAACCACCCTTACTGTACATACAGTGGTCAAATAGACAAATAAAAACACTACTGTACCTCACCAAAGATTGTTATTCATATTTTGAAGGTTGTAGTAACTTCATGGAGACCAGACCAACTTACTACAGGCGATATTTTGTCAAAACCATCCTTACTGTACATACAGTAGTCTAATAGACAAATAAAAACACTACTGTACCTCACCAAAGATTATTATTCATATTTTGAAGGTTGTAGTAACTTTATAGAGACCAGACCAACTTACTACAGGTGATATTTTGTCAAAACCACCCTTACTGTACATACAGTAGTCTAATAGACAAATAAAAACACTACTGTACCTCACCAAAGATTATTATTCATATTTTGAAGGTTGTAGTAACTTTATAGAGACCAGACCAACTTACTACAGGCGATATTTTGTCAAAACCACCCTTACTGTACATACAGTAGTCTAATAGACAAATAAAAACACTACTGTACCTCACCAAAGATTGTTATTCATATTTTGAAGGTTGTAGTAACTTCATGGAGACCAGACCAACTTACTACAGGCGATATTTTGTCAAAACCATCCTTACTGTACATACAGTAGTCTAATAGACAAATAAAAACACTACTGTACCTCACCAAAGATTATTATTCATATTTTGAAGGTTGTAGTAACTTTATAGAGACCAGACCAACTTACTACAGGTGATATTTTGTCAAAACCACCCTTACTGTACATACAGTAGTCTAATAGACGAATAAAAACACTACTGTACCTCACCAAAGATTATTATTCATATTTTGAAGGTTGTAGTAACTTTATAGAGACCAGACCAACTTACTACAGGTGATATTTTGTCAAAACCACCCTTACTGTACATACAGTAGTCAAATACACAAATAAAAACACTACTGTACCTCACCAAAGATTATTATTCATATTTTGAAGGTTGTAGTAACTTCACAAAGACCAGACCAACTTACTACAGGCGATATTTGGTCAAAACCACCCTTACTGTACATACAGTAGTCAAATACACAGATAAAAACACTTCTGTATTTCACCAAAGATTATTATTCATAATTTGAAGGTTGTAGTAACTTTATATAGACCAGACCAACTTACTACAGGTGATATTTTGTCAAAACCACCCTTACTGTACATACAGTAGTCAAATACACAAATAAAAACACTACTGTACTTCACCAAAGATTATTATTCATATTTTGAAGGTTGTAGTAACTTCATGGAGACCAGACCAACTTACTACAGGCGATATTTTGTCAAAACCACCCTTACTGTACATACAGTAGTCTAATAGACAAATAAAAACACTACTGTACCTCACCAGAGATTGTTATTCATATTTTGAAGGTTGTAGTAACTTTATAGAGACCAGACCAACTTACTACAGGCGATATTTTGTCAAAACCATCCTTACTGTACATGCAGTAGTCAAATACACAAATAAAAACACTACTGTACCTCACCAAAGATTATTATTCATATTTTGAAGGTTGTAGTAACTTTATAGAGACCAGACCAACTTACTACAGGCGATATTTTGTCAAAACCACCCTTACTGTACATACAGTAGTCAAATGCACAAATAAAAACACTACTGTACCTCACCAAAGATTATTATTCATATTTTGAAGGTTGTAGTAACTTTATAGAGACCAGACTAACTTACTACAGGCGATATTTTGTCAAAACCACCCTTACTGTACATACAGTAGTCAAATAGACAAATAAAACACTACTGTACTTCACCAAAGATTATTATTCATATTTTGAAGGTTGTAGTAACTTCATGGAGACCAGACCAACTTACTACAGGCGAAATTTTGTCAAAACCACCCTTACTGTACATACAGTAGTCTAATAGACAAATAAAAACACTACTGTACCTCACCAAAGATTATTATTCATATTTTGAAGGTTGTAGTAACTTCATGGAGACCAGACCAACTTACTACAGGCGATATTTTGTCAAAACCACCCTTACTGTACATACAGTAGTCTAATAGACAAATAAAAACACTACTGTACCTCACCAAAGATTATTATTCATATTTTGAAGGTTTGTAGTAACTTCATGGAGACCAGACCAACTTACTACAGGCGATATTTTGTCAAAACCACCCTTACTGTACATACAGTAGTCTAATAGACAAATAAAAACACTACTGTACCTCACCAAAGATTGTTATTCATATTTTGAAGGTTGTAGTAACTTTATAGAGACCAGACCAACTTACTACAGGTGATATTTTGTCAAAACCACCCTTACTGTACATACAGTAGTCTAATAGACAAATAAAAACACTACTGTGCCTCACCAAAGATTGTTATTCATATTTTGAAGGTTGTAGTAACTTCACAAAGACCAGACCAACTTACTACAGGCGATATTTGGTCAAAACCACCCTTACTGTACATACAGTAGTCAAATACACAGATAAAAACACTTCTGTATTTCACCAAAGATTATTATTCATAATTTGAGGGTTGTAGTAACTTTATATAGACCAGACCAACTTACTACAGGCGATATTTTGTCAAAACCACCCTTACTGTACATACAGTAGTCAAATAGACAAATAAAAACTCTACTGTACCTCACCAAAGATTTTTATTCATATTTTGAAGGTTGTAGTAACTTTATGGAGACCAGACCAACTTACTACAGGCGATATTTTGTCAAAACCACCCTTACTGTACATACAGTAGTCAAATAGACAAATAAAAACACTACTGTACCTCACCAAAGATTTTTATTCATATTTTGAAGGTTGTAGTAACTTTATGGAGACCAGACCAACTTACTACAGGCGATATTTTGTCAAAACCACCCTTACTGTACATATAGTAGTCAAATAGACAAATAAAAACACTACTGTACCTCACCAAAGATTATTATTCATAATTTGAAGGTTGTAGTAACTTCATGGAGACCAGACCAACTTACTACAGGCGATATTTTGTCAAAAGCACCCTTACTGTACATACAGTAGTCAAATAGACAAATAAAAACACTACTGTACCTCACCAAAGATTATTTTTCATAATTTGAAGGTTTGTAGTAACTTTATATAGACCAGACCAACTTACTACAGGCGATATTTTGTCAAAACCACCCTTACTGTACATACAGTAGTCAAATAGACAAATAAAACTCTACTGTACCTCACCAAAGATTTTTATTCATATTTTGAAGGTTGTAGTAACTTTATAGAGACCAGACCAACTTACTACAGGCGATATTTTGTCAAAACCACCCTTACTGTACATACAGTAGTCAAATACACAAATAAAAACACTACTGTACCTCACCAAAGATTATTATTCATATTTGAAGGTTGTAGTAACTTTATAGAGACCAGACTAACTTACTACAGGCGATATTTTGTCAAAACCACCCTTACTGTACATACAGTAGTCAAATAGACAAATAAAAACACTACTGTACCTTCACCAAAGATTATTATTCATATTTTGAAGGTTGTAGTAACTTCATGAGACCAGACCAACTTACTACAGGCGAATTTTGTCAAAACCACCCTTACTGTACATACAGTAGTCAAATAGACAAATAAAAACACTACTGTACCTCACCAAAGATTATTATTCATATTTTGAAGGTTGTAGTAACTTCATGGAGACCAGACCAACTTACTACAGGCGATATTTTGTCAAAACCACCCTTACTGTACATACAGTAGTCTAATAGACAAATAAAAACACTACTGTACCTCACCAAAGATTATTATTCATATTTTGAAGGTTGTAGTAACTTCATGGAGACCAGACCAACTTACTACAGGCGATATTTTGTCAAAACCACCCTTACTGTACATACAGTAGTCTAATAGACAAATAAAAACACTACTGTACCTCACCAAAGATTATTATTCATATTTTGAAGGTTGTAGTAACTTCATGGAGACCAGACCAACTTACTACAGGCGATATTTTGTCAAAACCACCCTTACTGTACATACAGTAGTCTAATAGACAAATAAAAACACTACTGTACCTCACCAAAGATTGTTATTCATATTTTGAAGGTTTGTAGTAACTTTATAGAGACCAGACCAACTCTACTACAGGTGATATTTTGTCAAAACCACCCTTACTGTACATACAGTAGTCTAATAGACAAATAAAAACACTACTGTGCCTCACCAAAGATTGTTATTTCATATTTGAAGGTATTGTAGTAACTTCCCAAAGACCAGACCAACTTACTACAGGCGATATTTGGTCAAACCACCCTTACTGTACATACAGTAGTCAAATACACAGATAAAAACACTTCTGTATTTCACCAAGATTATTATCATAATTTGAGGGTTGTAGTAACTTTATATAGACCAGACCAACTTACTACAGGCGATATTTTGTCAAAACCACCCTTACTGTACATACAGTGGTCAAATAGACAAATAAAAACACTACTGTACCTCACCAAAGATTATTTTTCATAATTTGAAGGTTGTAGTAACTTCATGGAGACCAGACCAACTTACTACAGGCGATATTTTGTCAAAAGCACCCTTACTGTACATACAGTGGTCAAATAGACAAATAAAAACACTACTGTACCTCACCAAAGATTATTTTTCATAATTTGAAGGTTGTAGTAACTTTATATAGACCAGACCAACTTACTACAGGCGATATTTTGTCAAAACCACCCTTACTGTACATACAGTAGTCAAATAGACAAATAAAAACTCTACTGTACCTCACCAAAGATTTTTATTCATATTTTGAAGGTTGTAGTAACTTTATAGAGACCAGACCAACTTACTACAGGCGATATTTTGTCAAAACCACCCTACTGTACATACAGTAGTCAAATACACAAATAAAAACACTACTGTACCTCACCAAAGATTATTATTCATATTTTGAAGGTATTGTAGTAACTTTATAGAGACCAGACTAACTTACTACAGGCGATATTTTGTCAAAAACCACCCTTACTGTACATACAGTAGTCAAATAGACAAATAAAAACACTACTGTACTTCACCAAAGATTATTATTCATATTTTGAAGGTTGTAGTAACTTCATGGAGACCAGACCAACTTACTACAGGCGAAATTTTGTCAAAACCACCCTTACTGTACATACAGTAGTCTAATAGACAAATAAAAAACACTACTGTACCTCACCAAAGATTATTATTCATATTTTGAAGGTTGTAGTAACTTCATGGAGACCAGACCAACTTACTACAGGCGATATTTTGTCAAAACCACCCTTACTGTACATACAGTAGTCTAATAGACAAATAAAAACACTACTGTACCTCACCAAAGATTGTTATTCATATTTTGAAGGTTGTAGTAACTTTATAGAGACCAGACCAACTTACTACAGGTGATATTTTGTCAAAACCACCCTTACTGTACATACAGTAGTCTAATAGACAAATAAAAACACTACTGTGCCTCACCAAAGATTGTTATTCATATTTTGAAGGTATGTAGTAACTTCACAAAGACCAGACCAACTTACTACAGGCGATATTTGGTCAAAACCACCCTTACTGTACATACAGTAGTCAAATACACAGATACAAACACTTCTGTATTTCACCAAAGATATTATTCATAATTTGAGGGTTGTAGTAACTTTATATAGACCAGACCAACTTACTACAGGCGATATTTTGTCAAAACCACCCTTACTGTACATACAGTAGTCAAATAGACAAATAAACAACTCTACTGTACCTCACCAAAGATTTTTATTCATATTTTGAAGGTTGGTAGTAACTTTATGGAGACCAGACCAACTTACTACAGGCGATATTTTGTCAAAACCACCCTTACTGTACATACAGTAGTCAAATAGACAAATAAAAACACTACTGTACCTCACCAAAGATTTTTATTC
>CAIGQS010000215.1:0-38406 GCA_903798195.1 Danio kyathit
CGTTTTTGTAACCTTGGTCAGATCTGTGCCTTGCCACACTTCTGTCTCTGAGCTCTTCAGCAGTTCCTTTGACCTCATGATTCTCATTTGGTCTTGACATGCATTATGAGCTGTAAGGTCTTAAATAGACAGGTATGTGGCTTTCCTAATCAAGTCCAATCAGTTTAATCAAACACAGCTGGGACTCAAATGAAGGTGTAGAACAGAATGATCAGAAGAAATGGACAGCACCTGAGTCAAATATATGAGTGTCACAGCAAAGGGTCTGAATACTAAGGACGTGATATTTCAGTTTTTCTTTTTGAATAAATCTGCGAAAATGTCAACAATTCTGTGTTTTTCTGTCAACACGAGGTGCTGTGTGTACATTAATGAGGAAAACAATGAACTTAAATGATTTTAGAAAATGGCTGTTATGGAACATAGAGTGAAACATTTAAGGGGGTCTGAATATTTCCATACCCACTTCACATACAGCACCATCTTCAGGTTTATTAATATCTATATTCTGAAGTTTTTTATAGCGCAACATGCCTTATTATGTACAATTTATTCTAAAGATTATTATATTTTTTTGGCTATATTTTTCTGGTAAAAATAGATTCCCCGAAATACCCTCTGTAAAAACCTTTCATTTTATTATGTCAGATAAATCAAACAAGAATTTAGAATCTTGACTTTTGTGTAAAATGTATGCAAATCTTATAAAAAACGGCCTCCTAATTTGCATATTTAAACAAAATTTCAATTGTGGTCAATGCTTTTTACCCCATTCACCAACAGTGTCTTTCCTTAACAGGTGTACGTTTCCCAAAGGAAAGTACTGAAGAAATCCAGAAACAGAAACAGCAGATAAAGGATGCAGCGAGTTTCCTCATTTCCTATCAGATCCCTGCATTTGTAAGTATTTCAGAGATGTGACAGATGATGATCTCCTGTTGTGCTGAATTATATATTTCACTGTGTATGTTTGTAGATGAAGAGTTGTCTTGAGCACACATCAATGCCTACAGATGGCGTGACGCTGACAAAGGCTCTGCATCAGTATGGCATCAACATCCGCTACCTGGGCACCGTGCTGGAGTACATTGAGGAGATCCCACTGAAAGAAGACTTGATCATGTCTATGTAAGTGTGTGCTTTACTCAAGACTGAAATCACACTGTAAAACCTCATCAGTTAAAAGTACTCAAAACATTTGAGTAAGAAAACTCATTTATTTATTAAAGTTATTAGAACTTATTTTTGATTTGTACTTTAGGTTTAAGCAGCTGAATTGTGGCCTTATAAACTAGGCTCATGCTGATTCTGCGCGCAGAAATCTGCAGATTTTTGCAGATTTTTAGCCAATCATTGAGTCCGTTTATTACTTGTGTAAATGTGTGTACACTTATATTTATTCAGGTTTTTTAATTAATTTCAGTAATATTATTGACTAATATGAAAATTCATTCATTCATTTTCTTGTCGGCTTTGTCCCTTGCGGGGTCGCCACAGCAGAATGAACCGCCAACTTATCCAGCACGATTTCACGCAGCGGATGCCCTTCCAGCCGCAACCCATCTCTGGGAACTTCCACACACACATTCACACTCATACACTATGGACAATTTAGCTTACCCAATTCACCTGTACTGCATGTCTTTGGACTGTGGGGGAAAACCGGAGCACCCGGAGGAAACCCACGCGAACCCAGGGAGAACATGCAAACTCCACACAGAAACGCCAACTGACCCAGCCCAGCCGAGGTTCGAACCTACGACCCAGCGACGTTCTTGCTGTGAGGCAACAGCACTACCTACTGCGCCACTGGGTTGCCCTAATATGAAAATGTTCTAATGATTTATTTACAGTACAGTTTGTAAAGTAATATTTTCTGTCTTTTAGTAGACACATTTTATGAGAGACCAAATAAGTGGATCTAATTAGATTTGCATTGTAAACATAAATAAAGTTTTTTTTTTTTTTTTTTATAAATATGTTTATTGGATTTTTACAACAATACAGACATAACAAAACATCTTCAAAAGATACGCAAAGAAAATTAACAACACAAAATGTAAAGAAAAGGAAAAAAAAAAGGAGAAGCTCAGATTGCATATAGAACAGTACTACCCCACATTAAACAGATCAGAAAAAGGAAAATAACATTGCTTGTTTTTCAGATAACAGTACAGTTATAATATCCCTTTTAGCATGATAGGGCAAAGACCAGGTTCCAAATAATCCAAATATGGAGCCCAAACTTTAAAAAAATGTTCTGTTTTTTTTGTGTAAAACATGGGTAAGATGTTTCAGGGGAATTAACTCAAAAATTATCTTGTGCCAACCTTTAAGTGATGGAGATTTATCACTAATCCAATTAAGTAAAATATTTTTTCTGGCGGCAAAGGCTAATATATTATACAATTTCTTATTAGCTGATGAAAAATGCGCCCATTAGGTATACCCAAAATCAATGAAACTGGGTCAAAATCCAACGGCATGTTAAAGATCTTTTCCATTTCCTCCAGCACCAAAGACCAGAACCTTTGCAGTCTGTTACATGACCACATACAATGCGTTAAAGTACCTACATCAGTTTTACATTTTAAACACATAGGTGAATTAGAAGGGTTAAATAGATGTCTGCGGTGGGGGGAGATATGGAGTCTGTGTATTATTTTATATTGTATTCTCTTGTACGTGTACAAACAGATATTTTCTTAGCATAAGACCAAATATCATCCCATGTTTCCTCATCAATATCAGTAACTAACTCCTCCTTCTATTTGGTTTTAATTCTCTGTATATCAGGAGATGGTATTGAGCATACAGATGCATAAAATCGACCCACAGACATCTTTCCTGATGATAAAAATAATAATCTCTCAATAGAAGATATCCCACAATTTTTAACAAGTGTGCTGTTAGTGATATGATGTCTCAATGAAGAAAACGAAAAAAATCATTTTTGACTAACTGGTATATCTGAGCTAATTCCGTGAAAGACATTAGTTTGTTGTCTGAGAACATTGTCCCCAAGCCTTACAATTCCCGAATTACACCAGCGTTTAAAACCATCATCCAGAATTCCTGGGTGTGAAATCAGGATTATCTAGAATTGGGGTAAAGAAAGAAGTCATTTTTAGATCTTCCTTCAAGCCTGCAAACCGATCTCCAAGCTTTCAGGGTATTGACTATAATTGGATTAATTAAATAAAAGTTAAAAACGTTATAATTTTTTATTTCATATATTAAGCTTTTGGTTGCTCGAAAATACTTGCAAAATCATTCTGCGTAAATCTGCAGATTTTTTTTACAAGATTCTGTGCAGAAATAGCAAAAATGTCTGCAGATTCTGTCTGGCCCTGCTCATAACCTGACTTATAACACACACTGTAAACAAAATCCATAACATTTCCATAAAAAAAACAAAAAAGCTGGCGTCTGTGGTTGAACCCATTTCATGTAATTAACTTCAGTGTCGAGTTTTTTACTATGCAGCTATACTTATACAGACACTTACACTACATATATAGGTACACAGATTTTTTAAAGAGCCCCTATTTTTGCATTATAAAAGGTCATATTTTAGTTTTGGGGGTCTCCAACAACAGGCCGATATGCATGCAAGGTCAAAAAACACTTTCATTGTCTTTTAATATGCATTTATTTTTACCTGATTATCCCAAACGACTCCATATGATTTGTTCAGCGATTCATTTGTTCCTAAACCCCTCCTTTGCGTGAGGCTGCTGTGATTGGTCCGAGGCAAACAGCAGACGGCCGAGTTCAAAAATACATTTTAAATCACTAAAGGAAGAAGCATGCGTCATGTTTTTAACATGGTTTTGGATTTGCAAAATGTTGAATAACCCATACAGATTTAATCTGAGAGATACAATACAAGCACTGATCTAGTGATTACAAGCCGTGCGGATCGATTACAAGTTACAACACACAATTAAACACATATTTTGCAAACTACAGAAAACTAACCAACCAATTTTAATTACACTTTCATGTTATGATCTGGAGGAAGAAGAAAACTGGTCCATATGAACTGTTACTGACAAAGTCCCTGCCAGATTCTGACGGAGTCTCATACATACTGTAATAGTCTCTGCTACTCTGTCCTTTAATAGCAAACAGCTGGCGAATCTCACGCTGCAGGGTAGGTTATTGTATCAAAAATCAGGAAAATGACAGCAACAAACACAGCACAGGGTTGGCTATACTGTGGTATTGTTGTGAAAATGAACTTTAACCCTTTATTCCCTGCAGCCGAATCTCCATCTGTCAGTAATCGACATCTTGGAGTCTTGATCAGTCTCGTGATCCCCGCGCTCCGCTAGTGTCTGAAGGGAAAGGCTCATTCACGTTTTACCAGAAACTACATATTTAATGATGTACCGTATCGACGTCGATGCGTTCAGGCAAAAGATCCGACACAACACGATTCATTTATTCGACTCTGAGTCAACTATTTTGTCAAAGAATCAATAATTTTAAACATGGTGCACTTTCAGATTTAAACCTCACTGGATGTTTCCATCTGTGTTACACACTGCATGGATGGTAATTTTCAAAGTTCAAAGTTTTTTTTAAAAATAAGCTGCATCCAGTCAAAATGAAATTGTTGTAAGAAAAGCTCCGGTCTCCTACCTGGCGCACCACCAGAGGGAACTATCACCTGAACTTTAGGCCAAATCCCAGTTCTATTTTTGTACCCCTACCCCTTCAAAATTTACCCCTAAGAATTGGGACACCACTACAGCACAGCACACATCATATGTCATCGCGATCTCTTGCTTCATATGAGATCAGACAATCGCGACTCCTGTGTCATTTTTTGGTATTTATCTTCAGAAAAATCACTGAATTCACTGAAATCACTATTTTTATTTTAGCAGGTTTTTTAAAGCATGACGGTAAAACACGAACGTGGTTATGAATATAATAAAACATATGCTTGTTTGTTGTAAAAATTCGTAATAAGGACAAAAAAATACTAATTTGTGGATCTCCTGACTTACTGGTGGCTGCAGCTATCCTGCCGTTGTGGCTGGTGTATTCTGGGAAATTTTCTTACCCCTTGGTTTGAGTGTGGTCGTGAAAAATCTCAGTTCGAAGGGCTATTCACCCGTTCCCCTTAGCCCTACGCCTTCAAACTAAAGAGAATTGGGACACCCCTACCCCTTCACGTGAATGCGCAAAGGCTAATGGGTAGAATTGGGATTGGGCCTTAGTCAAATCTATCTGGACTCATATCCCCATAAGCCTTTCTGTCTGGGACTGATTGCGCTGGCAGGTGCAACCAATTTGTACTCGTGCATATAAGTCTCAGTTTCTGAACAGTTCAGTGTGAAGACTTGATTTGCCGTGCAGTCATTACTGAGCGGTTCTTCATAGGGTTTTGTCTTACCTGTGTTTTGAGCCCTTTGATTGTTATATCGCCTATGATTGCTCTATGCCTGCCCTGAACCTTGCCTGTTTATCAACCTGCTTTTGGATTGCCCTTCTGTTTTCTGATTACTGTTGTCTGTACCATTAATGAAGCATTGCAGATAGATCAACTGGCTTCTGACTTATCACCACAGAAATAATATTTTAAATATATAATAATTACAATTACATCCAAGGTTGCTTCTCCTTCATTCACTTTTGGTGAATGTAGCCCTGGCCAGGAAGAGTTGATGTCATCAGGCGGTATCCAACGATCACTGGGTGTTTTCAACCTTAAACCGCAACACCCCTCAACATTGGTGGGTCAGCAGTGGTGGCCAAATCACTGCCCATCAACTCCCCCTGGCTTCTAGCTAAGCTCCTCTCTCCTGCTCCATAACCAGCTAGAAGCTCTCTCTGCTGCCTCCCCCCATCCTGCGAACAGTTATCCTTCTCTCCCTCCCCATCACCCCAATGGCTGTAAGCATCCTCCATACTGACTGGGCAGGATCCTCTACCGCCCGACCTTTCTCCCTGCAGTCATGCAAGAGGTCCTGGTATTTGGCGCTCTGCCTCTCAAACGCTTGCTCACAACCCTCTTACCATGGGACTGTAAGTTTGATGAGAATGATTATCTTTGCCTCTTCAGACCACAGTACTGCATCTGGTCTCATGGTTGTCTTGCAGTCTTTCCCTCAGGTCTACCTTCATTTCCCATGATTGGGCCTTTTTGCAGCAGATTGGTTCTTGTTGTTACTATGGTTGGTGGCTTTTTGACCTGCTCTTACAAACTTGATTGATGGTGTTGCTCTCCCGTGTGGTTGGTATTTCTTGCATCTCTCTTGCTCCAGGGTGTTAGCAAGTTTCATGAGCACCTTGTCATGGCGCCACCTGTATCGCCTTGGGAAAGTGCTATTTTACACCCTGACAGGATGTGTGCCATGGTACCCCTCTCCCCACAAAGCTTGCACAATGGGTCTTCCATTAAGCTCCACTGTGCAAGTTTGTCGGAGTTGGGAGTGTGTCTTACACTGATCTTAACATGAATGAGATGCAGAAAGTTTCCAATCTCCACAGATCTCCCCATGTGATCTTCCTCTATAAATAATAGAACAATAGAAATAATATTTTGTATAGAAATAATATTTTTTATTTATGGAATAACATTTTGTTTAGATTTTTTGCCTAGTCCTAAACAAAATCAACAAATAATTGAGCTAAAATCAAAAATGTATACATTTTGCTAAATTATAGTAGTCATTTATTTCCATATCATTAAAATATGTTCTTTTGTGTATAAGAATGTGTGCATGGCAGCCTTGCCTTCATTATACAATCATGACATGTGAAAAAATATTAGATATATACTAATATATATTTCTGAACCTTTTTCAGAGAATTGCACTTTGTGAGCTGATCACCAGATGTGCTAAACATCTGTTTAAGACGTATCTTTTGGTGAGTGTCCAGAAATGTCTTATGATATTAATAATACTCTGTGAGATAATGCTGTATGTTAGGATTCTCTTGCCAAAACTTGTATCCTTAATCCTCTTTCTCTCTCTCTGTGCAGGCAGTGGAACCATCTGCTCTGTCGCCTCCGTCAGCCATTTCCTAAACTGCTTCTTGAGCTCCTTCGCCGATGCCGGAGTCATTCAGCAGAGCGACAGGTTAGCTTCCAGACGCAGGAGTCGCAGGAGACGCAGTCGAGTGTCTGAAGGTGGTGCGGTGACCATCTGGTCCACCCTCACTCCCGGCGACTTGTGGAGAGCCATCAGCACTGAGGCTCTGGAGTATTACCACTACAACCTGTGCTGGTGAGGGGCTGCACTCAACACTCAAATAAAGGACCTTGCTGGGATCTTATACAGGGCTTTTCACACTGTGCTTAACCCCGGGTTACTGTCATTTTAAACAGCGCTTTTAACCCTGGACGTTTCACACTTTTAAAGCAAAAAACTATTTACTGGGGTTATTTTTAAAGCCAGATTAATACTTCAAGTGATTGCTGTATCACAATATACACTCAAAGTATAAATTTGCCTTAACGCCACATCAAATGGATTGTTAGCATTTGACAGCCAATCACGTCTTGTTAAACAGTTGTTTCAGCATATGATGGGGAAGAAATGCAAATTTTGACCACAAAATTTAACTCTTTCCTTTATGGTCTAAAAAGTTAATTCAGGAAAAACTTGATAGCAGTCTACATACAATATACAGTTGAAGTCAGAATTATTAGCCGCCCTGTTTATTTTTTTCCCAAATTTCTGTTTTAAAGGACAGCATATTTCTTCAACACATTTCTAAACATAATAGTTTAATAACTCATTTCTAATAACTGATTTATTTTATCTTTGCCATGATGACTGTAAATAATATTTGACTAGATATTTTTCAAGACACTTCTATACAGCTTAAAGTGACATTTAAAGGCTTAACTAGGTTAATTAGGTTAACTAGGCAGGTTAGGGTAACTAGGCAAGTTATTGTATACCGATGGTTTGTTCTGTAGACAGTTGAAAAAATATATAGCTTAAAGGGGCTAATAATTTTGACCTTAAAATGGGTTTTAAAAATTAAGAACTGCTTTTATTCTAGCCGAAATAAAACAAATAAGACTTTCTCAAGAAGAAAAAATATTATCAGACATACTGTGAAAATGTCCTTGCTCTGTTAAACATCATTTGGTAAATATTTAAAAAAGAAAAAATTTAAAGGGGGGCGAATAATTCTGACTTTAACTATATATGAGGCATTATGTAAACTGATCACATGCTGAATTAGTTTGATCACTTATTGTACCAAAATGATGCATATTTGGATGTTAATCCTAGGTTTAGGATTGTATTGTGTTAACAAAGATAACATAGGTTTACATTTACACAGGGTTTAGGATGACTCAAGAAGTCAAGTTAAAGGATAGTTCAATTCAAATGGAAATTTATTCATCATTTACTCACACTCCACTTTTCCCAAACCTTTTTTCAAAGAAAAAAATAAATAAAACTTAAATAATGTTGGGGCAAACACGGGTGGCTCAGTGGTTAGCACTGTCACCTCACAGCAAGAAGGTCACTGGTTCAAGTTCAGGCTGGGTCAGTTAATTCAGGCATTTCTGTGTGGAGTTTGCATATTCTCCCCGTATTCGCGTGGGTTTTCTCCGGGTGCTCCGGTTTCTCCCAGAGTCCAAAAAACATTGTACTATAGGTGAATTGAATAAACTAAATTGGCCATAGTGTAAGAACAGTATGTCACAAAAGTGAGTACACCCCTCACATTTCTGCAAATATTTATTTATGTCTTTTCATAAGATAACACTGCAGAAATGACTCATTGACACTATGAAAAGTAGTCAGTGTAAAGTTTGTATAGCAGTGTAAATTAAATGTCCCTTCAAAATAACTAAAAATACAGCCAATAATAGCTGAACCCCTGGCAACAAAAGTGAGTACACTAAGAAAAAAATGTAAATGTTAATATTTTGTGTGGCCACCATCATATTCCAGCACGGCTTTAATTCTCTTGGGCATGGAGTTGACCAGAGCTTCACAGGTTGCCACTGGAATCCTCTTCCACTCCTCCATCACAACATCATGGAGATGGTGGACATTTGACACCTTGTGCTCCTCCACCTTCCTTTTCAGAATGCCCCACAGGTGTCCTACGGGGTTTAGGTCTGGAGACATGCTTGGTCAGTCCATCACCTTTACCCTGAGCCTCTTTAGCAAGCCAGTGGTCATCTTGGAGGTGTGTTTGGGGTCATCATCATGCTGGAACACTGCGTTGCAGTCCAGTTTCCAGAAGGAGGGGATCATGCTCTGCTTTAGTATGCCATAGTACATGTTAGAATTCACGTTTCCCTCAATGAACTGTAGCTCCCCCACTGCCAGCAGCACTCATGCAGCCCCACATTATGACACTCCCACCGCCATGTTTAACCGTAGGCAAGACACACTTGTCTTTGTACTCCTCACCTGGTTGCCGCCACCAACGGTTAATACCATCTGAATCAAATAGGTTTATCTTGGTCTCATCAGACCACAGGTTCCAGTAATCCTGGTCCTTAGTTTGCATGTCTGCAGCAAGTTGTTTGCGAGCTTTCTTGTGCATCGTCTTTAGAAGAGGCTTCCTTCTAGGATGACAACCATGCAGACCAATTGGATTAGTACGGTCTGAGCACTGACAGGCTGACCTCCCATCCTTTCAATCTCTGCAGGTATGCTGGAAGCACTCATCTGTCTGTTTTTTCAAAGACTATTGTTGGATGTGATACTGAGAACGTGCACTCAGCTTTCCTTGGCCGACCATGGCGAGGCCTGTTCTGAGAAGAACCTGTCCTCTTAAAGCGCTGGATGGTCTTGGCCACGGTGCTGCAGCACAGTTTTAGAGTGTTGGCTATCTTTTTATTGCCTAGGCCATCTTGCAACAATTCGTTTTTTCAGGTTATCTGAGAGTTGTTTGCCATGAGGTGCCATGTTCAATTTTCAGTGGCCAGGTTGAGAGAGCGGAAGACCTTTTATACCAAATTTAACTCACCTGCTATCTGGTGACACCTGAGACAGTGTAAGATTAATGAGTCACATGACACACGGGAAGGAAAATGACTAATTGTGCTCATTGTACTCACTTTTGTTGCCAGGGGTTCAGCTATTATTGGCTGTATTTTTAGTTGCTTTGAAAGGACAATACATTTACACTGCTATACAAACTTTACACTGATTACTTTGCATTGTGTCAAAGAGTCATTTCTGCAGTGTTGTCCTATGAAAAGATAGAAATAAGTATTTGCAGAAATGTGAGGGGTGTACTCCCTTTTGTGACATACTGTATGTGAATGTGAGAGTGTATGAGTGTTTCTCAGTACTGGGTTGCAGCTGGAAGGGCATCCGCTGCGTAAAACATATGCTGGAATAGTTGCCAGTTCATTCCCCTAATGAATAAAGGCACTAAACCGAAGGAAAATGAAAGAATGAAATAATGTTGGAATTCAGTAGCCATTGACACAGATAGACGTCAATGGATGGTTCTAACTATTGACATTAGTCAATTGTTACTGGTTTCCAACTTTCTTTAAAATATCTTCTTTTGTGTTCAACAGAAAAATGAAACATGTTTGGAAGGGCGAATAAATGATGGGAGAATTTTCATTTCTGAGTGAACAATCTTTTAAAGAATGTTTGAAAAGCTCGGTTTTCATTTCCGTTCTGGCAGTGTCAGTGTGGAGGAGGCCATGGACAAATGCAGACTCCAGAGGATCACCCTGCTCAGAGAGACTGCCATCAAAACTGGCATTCAGGTATGTCAGACTGCATCCTTTAAATACATAGTTCACACAGAAATTGAAATTTGCTGGTAATTTTCTCACCCTCAGACCATTGAAGATGTGGCTGGCTTTTAGTCTTCAATAGAACAATAAACAGGGTCTAAAAATGTATTGCATTTCAAAAACAAATACTTTAAAAGTCTTAAATTCACTGAAATATGTAGATAGGGCTGTGCAATTTGGCCTCAAATCCAAATCTCGGTTAATTGAACATTTTAGCTCGATTACGATTAATGAATGATTATTTTATTTATTTGCTCTCATAGTTCACTGACAGGTTATGGACAGTAAATATGCTCACATATTACAAATGAGAGATTTTTTGAATGAAGGGTGCATTACTTGATTTTAATCAAATCTTACTATCTATGATTGTTTATTGAACATCAGTGTTGAACAACTGAAATTAGCACACATTGCTTCAAACCATCAGTCACTTTTTTCTTATAAAAAACGTGTGAAAATAAATAACTTTTAATTATAATAAATAAATTAATAAATTATAATATAATAAATAAAAAAATATTAATACATTTTATAATAATTTAAAAAAACTATTAATAAATAAATAAATTTTAAATGTTTTTCATATTAAAAGTAGAAAATAAGCAGTATCTCTTCTAAATAAAATAACTTTTGCATATCCTGTAAACAGTGCATTTCTTTCATCTTCTATAAATGTTTTAATATCAAATAATAATTTTGATTGTAATGGAAAATATGCCATCTCAAGGCATCTCTGACGCAGCTTTCGATTCATCACCAATGTAGTGCAGAGTAACACAAAAGTAACAAACAGAGCGGGGTCATAAAAAAAGTCTTAAATTTGACTTGGTGATGAAACCTGCACAAACCCCAAATAAAGAACATTTTACCTCATCTTTTTGTAGATAGAGCTTTGAGAGTCACAAAAATTGTACACAGACAAAATAAAATTAATACAAATGAACCCCAGTTTCAGCTAAAAAGATGTTTAATGTTTACTGAATACTTAAACGTGTCTATGTTTATCTCTCACTCTGGATCTCTCTCTTTTTAAGATTCTTTTAAGAGAGTATCAGTTCGATTCTGGACAGAAAGTTGTATTCACTGAAGAGGACATCCTTAATATTTTCCCTGTGGTGAAGCACATCTCTCCGAGGGCCAGTGATGCTCTTTATCTTCTGCACCGTGGCCAGTCGAAGGTCCAGCAAGGTGAATATTGTTTGAACAGTTTTTATTGGATAACGTAAACTACCTGACAAAAGTCTTGTTGTCGATTCCAGTTGTAAGAGCAACAAATAAGAACTTGACTTCTAGTTGATCATTTGGAAAAGTGGCAGAAGGTAGATTTTTCTGATGAATCATCTGTTGAACTGCATCCCTATCATCACAAATACTGCTGAAGACCTATTGGAACCCGCATGGACCCAAAACAATTGAAAAAACAAAAAGTTTGGTGATGGAAAAATCATGGATTGGGGTTACATTCAGTATGGGGGTGTGCGAGGGATATGCAGAGTGGATGGCAACATTACATAACAAACCACAGGAGAGGCCAAATTTTTCAGCAGGATAGTGCTCCTCATACTTCAGCCTCCACATCACTCACCAGACATGAACATCATTGAGCATGTCTGGGGTAAGATGAAGGAGGAGGCATTGAAGATGAATCCAAAGAATCTTGATGAACTCTGGGAGTCCTGCAAGAACACTTTCTTTGCTATTCCAGATGACTTTATTAATAGGTTATTTGAGTCATTGCAGAGATGTAGAGATGCAGTCCGCTAAGCTCATAGGAGTCATACACAATATTAATTCTTTTTCCACTGCACCATGACTTTATATTCTATACTGTACATTATTTATGTTAAGTGACAAGACTTTTGTCTAAGCAAAGTCAGACCTTACTGTCCTAATTAAATCATTAAAAATCAAGGCATGATCATATTTTATTTTGGTAAAATCAGCGTAATCTGGAGGCCTTTGCCTTCATATAAGCCACTTCTGATCAACTAGAAGTCAAGTTAATATTTGTTGTTCCTAAAACTTGGATGGGGGACATGACTTTTGTCAGGTAGTGTACACATTTTACACATTATCAGCATTATAAACATTCAACATGAAAAAAATGATGTATGTATATACAGTTTTTATACAATTATTAGCCCCCCTTTGAATTTTTTTTTTAATATTTCCCAAATTATGTTTAACAGAGATTTTCACAGTATGTCTGATAATATCTTTTCTTCTGGAGAAAGCCTTATTTGTTTTATTTTGGTTTAGAATAAAAGCAGTTTTTGAATTTTTTATGAACCATTTTAAGGTCAATATTATTAGCCCCTTTAAGCTATTTTTTTTTTTTCCGATAGTCTACAAAATCAACCATCATTATACAATAACTTGCCTAATTACCCCTAACCTGCCTAGTTAACCTAATTAACCTAGTTAAGCCTTTAAATGTCACTTTAAGCTGTATAGAAGTGTCTTGAAAAATATCTAATAAAATATTATTTACTGTCATCATGGCAAAGATAAAATAACTCAGTTATTGGAGATGAGTTATTAAAACTATTATGATTAGAAATGTGTTGAAAAAAATCTGCTCTCCATTAAACAGAAATTGGGGGAAAAAATAAACAGGGGGGCTAATAATTCTGACTACAACTGTATATGCAGTTGATAGCAAATTTATTCAAATTTGTTTTCGTTTTCCTATATTTCCAGTAAATATTTTTTTTCTTCTGAAGAAATTTGTATGTCTTTTAGTTTGTTTGGAATAAAAGCAGTATTTTTTTATGGTCATCATGGCAAAGACAAAAGAAATGAGGTATTAGAAACAAGTTATTAAAACTGTATTAAAATATAATAATGCAGTATAAACTTACTTGCCCCAATCCTTTGAGTCATCATAGCACATATTAAAACAAAACAATATTAAAAGCCGTTTAATATGTGTCTTGTCTTTGTTTTTTGATGTGTATGTGTGAAGGCTGTCTGAAAGAGGGCTGTGAGTTAATCGGCCAGGCTCTGGCTCTCTTCACTAACGTCTATGGGGCTCTGCATCAGGATGTCTGTGTGTGTTTTGCGGCTGCTGGGACGAATACACTACATCCTTGGAGAATACGCTGAGGTATCACATGTTCTTCAATCTCAGATGTCGGAAAGTTCAAATAAATATGACAAAAAGTGACTGAAATAAGGAATGGTCTGTGTTTATTGCTGCCAGGCGCTCAGTCACCAGCAGAGGGCAGTGCTGATTAGTGAGAGAGTCCTGGGAATTGAGCATCCCAGCACTATACAGGAATACGTAAGTCTGATTAAATAAATAAATACATAAAAATTGTGCTACAAATATTCCATACAATGAAAACTGACAAAGAGGTGCATTCGACTTATTTTGTATGCGTTATGAAAATAACATTGGTAACTTTTTGGTCAGTGTTGGGTGTAATTTTACATATAGTAACTCATCATTCATTCATTTTTCTTTTCGGCTTAGTCCCTTTATTAATCCGAGGTCACCACAGAAGAATGAACCGCCAACTTGTCCAGCACATGTTTTACGCAGCGGATGCCCTTCCAGCTGCAAACCATCTCTGGGAAATATCCATACACAGTCATTCACACTCATACTCTACGGACAATTTAGCCTACCCAATTCACATGTACCACATGTCTTTGGACTGTAGGGGAAACCGGAGCACCCGGAGGAAACCCACGCAAACGCAGGGAGAACATGCAAACTCTACACAGAAACGCCAACTGACCCAGCCGAGGCTCGAACCAGCGACCCTTCTTGCTGTGAGGCGACAGCACTACCTACTGCGCCACTGCGTCGCCATATAGTAACTAGTTACAGTAATAAATTACTTTAAAAGTGATTTTGTAAGGGATTATTTTTTAATTTGTATTTATTTTATTGATTGTTACCTATAGTATACTTGTTTAAAATACAGTAAAAATGCTTATTATAAAATACTTTTCCATTGAAAAATTATTGTAAGGGATTACTTTTCATTTTTAGGTATTTAATTACCGTTACCTGCAATATATTTGTCTAAAATACAGTCATTCATTTTCTTTTCGGCTTAGTCCCTTTATTAATCCGGGGTCGCCACAGTGGAATGAACCGCCAACTTATCCAGCACATTTTTATGTAGCGGATGCCCTTCCAGCCGCAACCCATCTCTGGGAAATATCCACACACACTCATTCACACACATACACTACGGACAATTTAGCCTACCCAATTCACCTGTACCGCATGTCTTTGGACTGTGGAGGAAACCGGAGCACCCGGAGGAAACCCACGCGATCGCAGGGAGAACATGCAAACTCCACACAGAAACGCCAACTGACCCAGCCGAGGCTCAAACCAGCGACCTTCTTGCTGTGAGGCGACAGCACTACCTACTGCGCCACTGCGTCGCCATATAGTAACTACTTACAGTAATAAATTACTTTAAAGTGATGTAAGGGATTATTTTTTAATTTGTATTTATTTTATTGATTGTTACCTATAGTATACTTGTTTAAAATACAGTAAAAATGCTTATTATAAAATACTTTTCCATTGAAAAATTATTGTAGGGATTACTTTTTCATTTTTAGGTAATTTAATTACCGTTACCTGCAATATATTTGTCTAAAATACAGTCATTCATTTTCTTTTCGGCTTAGTCCCTTTATTAATCCGGGGTCGCCACAGTGGAATGAACCGCCAACTTATCCAGCACATTTTTATGTAGCGGATGCCTTTCCAGCCGCAACCCATTTTTGGGAAATATCCACACACACTCATTCACACTCATACACTACGGACAATTTAGCCTACCCAATTCACCAGTACCGCATGTCTTTGGACTGTGGAGGAAACCGGAGCACCCGGAGGAAACCCACGCGAACACAGGGAGAACATGCAAACTCAACACAGAAACGCCAACTGACCCAGCCGAGGCTCGAACCAGCGACCTTCTTGCTGTGAGGCGACCAGCGCCACTGCGTCGCCCCTAAAATACAGTAAAATTGCTTATTATAAGGTTACTCTTACATCTTACTCCTGCAAAACATGACACATACTTTCACATTTCCTTCTTAAAGTAACCAAGCAGCACATTTAGTTACTTTTTTACAAAAGTGACTTAAGTATGTTAAATATTATCTTTATCCCAACACTAAGTATGAATTACGGTGACAATTTGTAAGAGCAATTTACTAAAGGTAAAAGGCACTGTTTGATAAACTTTAAAAAGAGTTTAATTTCTATTTTCTACACCTTAAGATTTATGGTACTGGATTTCCATAGTATTTTGTCTAGTAATTAAATTCCTTAATGAGTAATTAAATTACTTTTTAGACATAGTAATTAGAAAATTAATTTAAATAAGGTTAATGATTGTAATTAGGGCGATATATGCCTCACAGCAAGATTGAGTCGCTGGTTTGAGTCCCAGCTGAGTCAGTTGGCGTTTCTGTGTGGAGTTTGCACGTTCTCCCATCTTTGTGAGGGTTTCCTCCAGGTGCTCCGGTTTCCCCCACAGTCCAAAGACATGCGCTACAGCTGAATTGAATAGACTAAATTGTCTGTAGTGTATGTGTGTTAATGAGTGTGTATGGATGTTTCCCAGTACTGGGTTGCAGTTGGAAGGGCATCCGCTGCGTAAAACCTGTGCTGGATAAGTTGGTGGTTCATTCATAAATTAATGAATAATGATTGTAATTAGCAATCATCACTTACCCAACACTACTCTTAGTGTTTTAGCATAACATCAGGGACATTAACGTGACATTTGAAGCATATCTGTGTCCAAAACCCGTTGAAGTTCATCGTTTTGTTCTCTGGAATATTTTTTCTTTTTTTCCCTACAGAACAGAAATATTCTTTATATAGTTTATGGGGTTATTTGTGTTATTAATTTTAGCATACACTGTAAAAATGCTGGGTTCCACACGATCAATCTGTGTTGGGACAACATGAAGGAATTAAGTGTTACAGATTTAAGTGGATTAAACATAAAACAAGTTGTCACAAAAAAAAGCTCAAGAATTGTGTCCTTTTAAATTTGAATTTAAATAAGTATCGTTTGAACAAACTACATTTTTTGAGTGTGGTAATCCAAGTGATATCACTCATTCATTCATTGTCCTTCGGCTCAGTCCCTTATTCATCAGACGTTGCCACAGCGGAATGAACCGCCAACTTATCCAGCATATGTTTTACACAGTGGATGCCCTTCCAGCTGCAATCCAGTACTGGGGAAACATCCATAGACTCTTTCATTCACACACATACACTCCGGCCAATTTAGCGTACCCAATTCACCTATAGAACATGTCTTTGGACTGTGGGGGGAAACCGGAGCACCAGGAGGAAACCCACACGACCATGGAGAGAACATACAAACTAACTCAGAAAAGAAGGGCAGGAGTAATATAATACAGAAGCAATGAGAAGACAAATGAGATAAACTTAATAACACACAGAAATAAACAGGATAACAACGCACAGCTGAAGTCAATAGACAAATTGAGAAAGCAAAGGAACAGAGAGGGTCTGGATGCAGACCTGGTGCAGTTGCAGTCTGAGCTGCATGCAATGCTTTTTTAATGCCCACCCCTAACCCTACCCCTCACAGTGACGTCACTAGCTCCACTGAGGGCATTGTGTCTGACACTGCATCTCTGAGATATTGCAGGTCTCAGCTTGCATCATCAAGGTTGCATCCAGATACTATCGAGGAGCATGGGATTTGTCGTTCACAGGAAAACAACGTCATATTACTCTCTAGTGTCCCACATGGGCACTGCAGACTAGGGGTTGTGACAATTTTTTTGTCTACTGAAAGTAATTTGTTTACTTTTAATTTTCAATGTATGGAATTGCAAAGAGAATAGTTGGTACGTTATTATACCCACTTTATATAAAACTTCACTGATTATTTACAGTTTAACCGTAGTTACTGCCATAATTCATGCAAAGCTTCATGGGTTGTAGGAAAAAGATGAATTAAAATGAGGACAAGCAATTTTCTTTCTTCTATGTGTAGAGGCTCCTGGGTCTGTATGGTTTTGTTGGTGGTCAGTCAGTGACGGCTCTGCGCTGCTGTACCGCGCGAGATACCTGATGCTGCTGGTGTGCGGAGAAGATCACCCTGAGATGGCTTTACTGGATGTGAGTTAAAATTGTTCAAATGTGATGATAATGAATATACACCACATGAAACTAGCTAGTAAGGTAGGTAGTTCCACGTCAATTCATTTGAATTAAGCAACATATTTTAAGCAGAAAACTGAAATTTTCTTGTAAAACCACAGTCCAGTTTATTCAGTTTGTCTATCAATCAATATTGTTGGGTGGGGGAAAACCATACTGCTACGTCACATTGAGGTGGGCCTTAAAATCCTTGGGATTTTGATCCTAAGAAATTTAAAAAGACCCAGCTGGCACAGGATGTCAACATGACATCAGATAGACGTTGTACCCCAATGTCATGGTGTCACGATCACCAGCGATCTAACCACTAGAGATTGCTGGAAAACATTCACACTCACATAGGACTACAAATCTGCTGGTAAATGACTACAAGAAACCAGTCATGCCACCACACCACATAACCGGTTCCTCGAGCCTGACTGATTGCATACACAAGCTGAAGCTGCTTTTGGACTGATTACTGCACTATAAATACAGCACACTAACTCACAGTGTTGCTGAGTCTTGTTATCTGTATAGTGACATTACAACACGTTTTCACTTGCCTTGCCTTCCGTGTTTTGAACCTTAGTTTTGTTTGATTTAGTGGGTGGGCCGTTATCGGCGTTAACGTGCTGCGTTAAACGCGAGACTCTTATCGCGCGATAAAAAAATATCGGCGTAATCTGTTCTCAAAGTTGGGTTGGGAGCTGGGTCTATTCACGCAAGCTATGAGACTTTCACCTTGATATTTTAGCGCGGATGTCTCATACCTGACAGGTGGAGCCGTCTGACAAAACAGTTGCCCTCTGAATCAAAATCAGCAGGAGCCTGACTGAACTGCAGTTCGGCAGTTTCACTTTAACTCATGAACATTTCATTCATGCGCCGTAAAAAACTGGTGTATTAGACGCAAATAACGAGTAAGGACTGGTGAGAGTGTTATGGAACTTAATAACGCACGCCAAATTGGAAGAAAAAAAACTTCCGCATTTCGCGATGTGTGTGTGCGGTCCTTTACTGACAGCCGCCTGTGTGGATCTTGTCGGAAAATATGGCGAAAAGTCCTACATGACGGCAATAGTTTGTCAGTAATGCCACTAATATCTGCATACTCCACGTTTTAATTCCATTTCTGTTTAGTTCAGTTATGACTTTAGTCGCATTAAGGTAATCAAAAAACGCTGTTTACATAGTAGACTCTTAATCAGAGTATTGTTTTAATCATATTAAAATCGTATTAAAGTATTGTTGCCCATGTAAACATACTCAATGCTTGACACACCGTCAGGGCTCTGTGAACTTGCCTTTGCAAAGCAGCATTTTCTGTATGTACGTACATCAAAAGCAAGTATGAAATCGCTGTTTGGAGCTTCTGTAGGCCTACAGTTCAAAATTCATGTTTAACTGAATAAACAGTTAGTAAACACAAGTACATCTTATTGAACATCATTTATTTTCATCACCAATTATCATAGTAGAACAGTTTCTCAAGCAGTTTGTGATGCATTTTGGAAACAGGAGATGAGCCCTGGTCTAACGCGCCACCTGGCTTGAGAAACCTGTTCTCAAAGACTTATTATTTGGGTAGCGCACACATTCTGAATGCCTTCGGCAAAATTCAAATGAGCCATTTTAATCAAGATTAATCTAGATTAATTCCGAGATTAATCTAGATTAAAAAAATTAATCTATGCCCATCTATAGTTTGATTATTCCTGTATGCTGCCTGCTTCTGACCATTTGCCTGCTATTTCGACTACGACTTTGGATTGCCCTCATACATCTGTTTGCTCCTGTGTGATCATTGCTTGCCTGACCATCCTGTCAATAAAACCCTGTTGTCAGTGTCTCACCCCCGGTTACACATGGGGATGTTGCATTTTGGGTGGAAATGAAAATATCAATCATGTTCACTTTCCAACGCAACCTAAAAACAACCAAATATCAATGTCTAATGATGTTACAGCTTGACAATGTGTGGACGTTGCTACTATGACGTCTATCAGACATTGGATTCTGGTTGAATAAATGTCAGTATTTGACATTAACATGATGTTGTTTTAAGATGGTGGCTCGACGTTGGATTTGATCACTTTCCAACACAACATTGAATTTTGGTCACCCGACATCACAACCTAAATCTAATCTAGTATTAACATCTTATGACACTATCCCCTGGTTTCACAAACAAGGTTTAAGGCTAGTCTTGGATTAAATTGCATGTTTGAGCTGTCTCAACTGAAAAAACTTGCAGTGAGATGTCTTAAAATATGTCAGTGTCATTATTTGTTTACAGGGGCACACCAGTAATGTATTTTTCTAAGGCTGTTTTATAAATGTGGCTTAAATAGCCTATTTAACTAAGGTCTAGTCCTGGCTTAAGCTAAACCCTGTTTGTGAAACTGGGCCTATGTGCCTGCTGTGGAGAGACTTCTGTGTGTATATTAGTCCAATTTTTACCTGTGTGCACACTACTGTATATCTACACACATTCCTCTCCAAACAGCTCCCAAATGTTGATTTTGCTTGACAGGCTGGTCCTTACAGTCTGTGTGAAATTTACTAAATTTATTTTGCGAGCGCACATTTTTATTTTTGGGTAAAGAATTCATCTGCTGCAAGTTACATTCACTGAATTGAAAAAAATAGTTTTGGTAATTTTCAATCAAAGTCTGACTATTTGCTTCTGCGTTTGTAGTGGCGGTCCCTTTTCTCTTTAATGTCAGTTTGATGGCTTCAGCCACAATATTTTTAATCCTCTTACTGTTAGTTTGCTATGAGGGAATGATATGGCAAAAAGAAATCCCTGCCCCTACTCAATATTTAGTTTCATTTGGCAAGTAAATAAACCATGCTAAATAAAAGTCTCAGCAACTTCCGGTTCATGCAAACTTTAAATTACTTAAAAAATTAGTTTACAATCATGATTAACTTAATTCCTAATTAACATAAAACATATGTTGTGATGATTTATTGACCATATATTTTTTACAGTATACTGCATGCCACAAATTGAATGAAAACACATGACACCTTAATATATTTATGTATTTATCTCCTATATAGAGTAAGATAGGTCTTGTGCTTCATAGTTTGATGGCCTGTGATCTTGCCCTGAAGTTCCTGGAAAACGCCCTGTTGCTGACCTCCAAATATCAGGGACCCTCATCACTCAAACTGGCACAAAGGTGAAGAGTGCACACACAACACACTGTCTCATGGAAACAGCACTGAGTATTAGATCTGAACTGTTGAAAATGTGAATGAAATCTCATTCATCCTTGTCTTCTCTTCAGTCATCACCTACTGGCGAAGGTGTATGAAAGTAAAGGAGATTTCCGGGTCGCTCTGAAGCATGAAAGGAACGTTACAGCATATACAAGAAGCAGGTAAGTCTCTGCCATCCTAAAAATGATGAACAGGTTTATAGATTTTCATTAATGTTGGATTTAATATATTCAAACCAAAAATTATTCAAACTACAGATAAAAGTTTCGATTTTTTTTACTAGTGGGTGCAGGACACAATAGTCATTTTATGTAAGTGAGGAAAGCTAATTAAAGTAATGGTGACATAATTATACACTTATTATACATCGTACCATAGACTAAAAACAACAGCAAGTCTGGAAAAATGCTTTTAATTGTTATACACACTGAACATTGTTACATAGTGTTATGCTATTAACTTTGTTCATTTAAACCAGTGAGCTATTTGACAACATTATGGCAAGTTGGTAAGATTTCTTTTTTTTATAAATAATAAATAAATAATTTATAATAATAATAATTTATACATTTTAATTTATAATTATTTATAATAATAATAATAATAATTCCTTACATTTATATAGCGCTTTTTCTGGGCACTCAAAGCGCTTTACACATAGGGGGGGGAATCTCCTCATCCACCACCAGAGTGCAGCATCCACCTGGATGACTCGACGACAACCATTTTGTGCCAGACCGCACACCACACACCAGCTGATTGGTGGAGAGGAGACAGAGTGATGAAGCCAATTATGATATAGGGATGGTTAGGAGGCCATGATGGACAGAGGCAGATTTTGGCAGAACCCCTACTTTTTCTCGAAAGACATCCTGGGATTTTTAATGACCACAGAGAGTCAGGACCTCGGTTTAACGTCTCATCCGAAAGACGGCGCTCACTGAGCAGTATAGAGTCCCCGTCACTATACTGGGGCATTAGGACCCACACAGGCTGCAGGTTGGGTACCCCCTGCTGGTCTCACTAACACCACTTCCGGCAGCAACCCATGTGGTCTCCCATCCAGGTACTGACCGGGCGCAGCCCTGCTTAGCTTCAGTGGGCAACCATGTGAGAGTTGCAGAAAGCTAGCAAACCAAATATAATAATAATTATTTATTATTTATAATAAATAATAAACATTATTATTATTGTTATTTTATTATGTCCTTGGTTTTGTTACTGTGAAAATGATTTGTCATTACTGGAAAAACTGTTAAAGTTACTGTGAGAAGTTATATCATATCACTGACCAGATTTCCATCCCAACGTCATTTTTTTTTTTTTTTCAAAGTTCTCAAAACAGAAAAATCCCAAATGTGAATCAGGTGCATTTCCATCAAGTTGTTAGAGCGGCTGACTGTAGTATTGGTCACAGTAAACAAGGCAAGCATAATGGAGTCTTGTGTATTATAGTATGCATTTCTATCACCCATTATTCGCATTATGCCCTTTTTGCAAAAGTGTAAAACCACCTCAAGCATGCATAAATCTTTTTTTTTATGAATTAAGGGATTTTTATTTGACATTTAACATTTCGTTCACTTTTTTCTCATACACTACTTCAACATGCAGTTTACCACATGGTGTTATACTTGGAAAACATATATATTTTAAAAATGAGTGACAATAAATAACATTGGTGCCCATACTACCATTTTTAAAAATGCTTTCGATGCATCCTTAGATAGTTACAGAAATATTGTCATACTAACAGTTATCTGAATTGTTTTTTGGCTGATTCTAATCTATTACATACAGTTGAAGTCAGAATTATTAGCCCCCCTGTTTATTTTTTCCTCCAATTTCTGTTTAACGGAGAGAAGATTTTTTCAACACATTTCGAGATTTACGTATGTAAATGCGGTTCTATGAGTTCTGGATGACCGGCAGAGGCAGTGCTTCACACTGGATATCATCCCATCGCAGATGCACAGGTCGAGTCTAATACAAACAAAGTCCCTCGTGACCAGGAAGACTCGGGATCCTCCCCTATTTAATCCCGTAACTTCCTGCAAACTGTCCCTATGGAATCTTCTCGCCTAGACTCCGAGTGACGGGGAACTCTGGCGGTCATCCAGAACTCATAGAACCGCATTTACATACGTAAATCTCGTTCTATTTCGTTCTTCCTGACCGCCAGAGGCAGTGCTTCACACTGGATGACTTATAGCCACAAGGTCACGAGGAGGCTCTGTTTACCTCTCTAGGAAGTTGAAGGTCCCAACAGGACAGCGGTTTCAAAAGTGTCCAATGCAGCCACATTACACCTATAGTATCTGGAAAAGGTATTTGTAGATGACTAAGAAGCCGCTGCACAAATATCATTTAGGGGAACACCTTTTAGTGCGGCCCAAGATGTCGATATACCCCTTGTGGAATGACACTTCACTACTGATGGTAGTGGGTATCCATTTGATTTGTAAGCATGAGTGATAACCTCAACCACCCAATGTGAAAGTCTCTGTTTTGAAAGGGGCTGACCTCTCCTGCCCCCAAAACAGAGAAAAAGTTGGTCTGATTGACGAACCTCCTCTGTAGCTCTGATATAGTAACGGAGGGCTCTTACTGGGCATACAAGTTCATAATTAGTTCCTTCTTCTGTATCCTCTGTAGGAGGATTAATTGCTGCCAATTCAATTGCTTGGTTTTGGAATAAGGCTGAGAGTCTCTTGGGGAGAAAAGTTGGGTTTGGCCACAGTGTCACTACTGAACTATCTGCACTCCAGCGCATGCAGGTTGTATTGACAGATAATGTGTGTAGCTCACTCACTCGTTTTGCCGAAGTAATGGCTAAAAGAAAAGCAGTTTTCAATGATAGCCACTTCAAGTCACTGTGCTCCAGAGGTTCGAATGGAGGTAGTGTAAGGGATTTCAAGACTAAGCTCAAATCCCATGAAGGTACTCGAATTGTTTGAGGAGGTCGTAATCGCTGTACCCCTCTTAGAAACTGAGTAATTAAGATATGAGATCCCAATGTGTGACCATCTACTCTAACATGATACGCTGAAATTGCAGCTACATAGACTTTCAGCGTGGAAGCTGCTCGATTGCTTTCCAGCAGAGATTGCAAATAACGTAACACCAAGGGAACAGGACATTGTTCTGGGGATACGTTTTCCTCTTTACACCAATTAGAAAACAACTTCCACCTATAAGCGTAAGCGCTCCTGGTGGAAGGTGCTCTAGAGTTCATTATAGTGTTTTGTACCCCTTGATCACAGACTCTCAAAAGTGATTCTGGCCCTTCAGAGGCCAAATGTAAAGCTGAAGGCGGTCCGGATTTGGGTGCCAAATCTGACCCCCCAACTGGTGGAGGAGGTCCCTCCTCCTGGGAAGGCTCCAGGGTTCCCCTTCTATGAGGCTGTGCATCATTGGGAACCAAGGTCTCCCCGGCTAGTTTGGTGCTACTAACAGAACTCTGTGGCACCCTTGAAGGACTCTGTGAACGGTTGCCAATATCAGGGGTATTGGAGGGAAGGCATACAGTAGCTGATGTGGCCAGTCGTGTGCTAGAGCATCCTGCCCTAGGGGGCTGGACTCCTCTGACAGAGAAAACCAGAGGGGGCACTGGGTTGACGTTGCTGACGCAAAAAGGTCCACTTCTGCCCTGCCAAACCGCTGCCATATCATTTCCACCACCTCTGGGTTGAGTTTCCACTCCCCCTCTGGAGGCTTGTGACGTGACAGGAAATCTGCCACCGTATTGTTTACCCCTGGTATGTGCATTGCTCTGATGCTTGCCAACCGAGGAAAGGCCCAGGTCAACAGTTTCTGTGACACTCGAAGAGACTGGCTGGACTTCGTGCCCCCTTGATGGTTGATGTGGTAAATAACTGAAGTATTGTCCGACCTGACAAGAACATGCCTGCCTAATAGATTCGGAGCAAAGTGCTTCAATGCCAGCATTACTGCCCTTAGTTCCAGGGTGTTTATATTCTCTCCTTTTTGATGGGAGTTCCAACGCCCTCTGATTATTTTGTGCTGCCAGACTGCCCCCCAGCCTGAAAGAGAAGCATCGGTCTGGACTACCTCCCGACGAGATGGAATCCTGCCCAGGGCAACTCCTTGTTTTAGATAAGCTCTGCTCCTCCATGGTTGCAATGTGAAAAAGCCTTCCTGTGTTACTTTGACCATCTTGTTCCTGTCTCTCCTGGGATCTAGGTGCAATCTGTTCACCCATCTCTGAAAGGGACGAAGTGAGAGGAGGCCCAATGGTATAACCATAGCCGCTGCTGCCAGCATACCCATGAGTCTGAGAAAGCACCTGAATGGTAGCTTGGTTTGGTTTTGAAAACGTCGAATGAGAAGCAGAATAGCATCCAACCGCTGTTCTGTTGGGAAGGCTATCATCAATTGGGAGTCCAGTACAACCCCAATGTACTTTATGGACTGGGTTGGAGTTAACTGGCTCTTGCTGAAGTTTACCTCCAGGCCCAGTTGGGCAATGTGGGAAAGCAGCTGAGCAGCATCTACCACTGCCTGCTCCTGAGAATGAGAGCAAAGAAGCCAGTCGTCCAGATATGGAAGTATTTGCAATCCTTTGGCCTGCATTGGGGCAAGTGCTGCTGCTACGCACCTGGTGAAGACCCTTGGTGATAGAGACAGCCCGAACTGAAGTACCGAACTGGTACACCTGTTCTAGGAATGCAAAGCGTAGGAACGGTCTGTGCTGTGGTGTGATCGGAATATGGAAGTAAGCATCCTTTAAGTCTATTGTGGTGAACCACTGTCCTTGTCTGACTGACTGGAGGACATCTGTTACATGCAACATGCGAAACGGTAATACCTTCAGAAACTTGTTGAGGGACCGAAGGTCGAGTATAGGTCTCATTCCACCGTCTTTTTTTGGAACGACAAAGTATATTGAATAGAACCCATTGAGCCGTTCTGACCATTTTACTGGCTCGATCGCCTCTTTCTGTAGTAATTTTTTGATTTCTAGTTTTAAGGCATTTATGCTGTTGGGGTCTGTGACTGTAGTCATCTTTACCCCTCTGAAAGTGGGAGGCCGCCGTCGGAACTGCAACTTGTACCCCTGAATTAAAGTTGCTAAAACCCAAGTGTCTGAGGTTGTTGTCTCCCAGTACTTGAGCTGCTGATGAGAAAAGCGTCCGACAGACGGCCGCAGACCTTCAGGTCCTGCGTCTCTGGCCTTTATCATTCCTGGAAGGCTGCTGGGTTGGTGCTCTGCCCCTTGGGGCCTGAAAAGATTGTCGGCCCTGTCCACGCGGTCGCTGAACGGGTCGTTCTACCCCATGAAACCTTTCCAAGTGCTGAGGCTGGCTTCTACGGACACCTGCTGTGTTTGTATGAATTTGAAATTGTGGTGCTTCATTGCTCCTAGGGGTCTGCCTGTACTGCAAGCGAGTTGATGTACCTCTCCTCAGATCTGCATATTGCTGTCTGGTCTGATTGGCCTGTACACTACGTTCTAATGTCTGTTGAGCTGCTGGGCCAAAAATCTGTCCAGGAACTACTGGTAGGTCTCTCAGAGTCTTTCTACAGGACTCAGACAGAGGTGATTGAGCAAGCCAGACCTGTCGTCGTGCTTGTGTTAGTGTTGACATAAGCCTACCCAATTCCCTTGACATGAAAGCCACTGACTGTAAAGTAGCATCACTGAAGTCTTGGACTACAGTGTCTCTCTCCGCTGATTGCAGGGATTGAGACATTGCTAACACAAGATGAGAGAGAGAGTTGCCAATGCGTCCCATACGCGCCGCTGTGTTATACGCCTGTATAAGAAGATCATCTGTAATACGACAATGAGGCCTCGGGCAGCGGACATTAGGTTTCACAACCTCATCCGGAGAAAGAACAAACGAGGCAATGATAGGATCCACCTTAGGCATCTGACCCAGCCCATAAGTATCTGAATCTTGCATTGCAGCCAAGGCCCTGCTGGCACTCGTATGGTGGGTCAGTGATTTTGGGTTAGCCCAACATTTATGCAGTTCCTCAATATAATCCTTTAATGGTGGAATAGTGAGAGCAGATGGTTGAACCATCCCCCTGAAGAAAGCTGAAGTTGGTGGGGCTGCTGATGGGGCTGTATCAAGACCCAGGCTGGCCAATGCTGCCCGAAGCGCTCGTTTTACTACTTCTTGCTCTGACTGAGAGCTTTCCGTAGATCCACCAGTATCATGAGATTCGTCCAAAGAAAGCTGAGACTGATTTTCTGCAGTAATTTCACTTCCATCTTCCTCAAAAAACTGGCTTTGAGAAGCAGCCCTCGATATAGCATCCTCTTCAGAAACAGGTAACTGTAAGGTGGGGTTTTCAACTGACGAAACTAGCTTCTCCCCCGATTGTAAATTCATAATAAGTGATTTTATTTGGGCAAACTCAGCAGTTAACACATCCATCTTCTTAGCTAATGGATCCTTTGATCTTTTACTCAAAACAGTACCTGCATCCACAGTATGCTTTTGTTTAGTTATAATTTTACGTGGTGGGGGTGGTGTTGGTTCAACCAACAGCCCTTCCACCGAAGCTATTCTTGAAGTCCTCCTTTCCCAAGACAAAACTCTGCAATTCATGCAGGCATCTTCTGTGAGACCCTGTTTTAGGTGTTCCAAACCCAAGCAGGACGGGCAGCAATCATGACCATCATCCTTTTGCATAATAGCCATGCACAATGTGCATAATTGAGATGATTTCTCCATGTTTTTATTTTTAATTAGTTTTTTTTGTTTTTTTAAACCAAGCGAAAAACACTAGGTTTTTTTTTTTTTTTTTTGAAATAAACCAAGCGAAAAACACTAGTTTTTTTTTTTTTTTTTTTTTTTTTTTTTTAAATAAACCAAGCGAAAACACCAGGTTTTTTGTTTTTGTTTTTTTTTTTTAAATCAAGTGAAAATGCTCTATAATCAGTGAATTACAAGAGCTGACAACAGAGCAATCACTCTTTATGTACTGTTGTAGGGAATTACAACACAGTCCAATAGCGCCCCCGGGCGAACACACCCTGAACAGCTACAACCACACGGAGGAACTGATTAATGACACAGTATTAAATTCACAGAGACACGCACACACTCTCGTGAAACATAAAAAACCCGCACAAAAGAGCGTAATCACTCTTGCTGCAGTACCCGTGCATTCAGAATAGTATACAGTGGCAACCCGAGCGAAAACACTCTGGCTAACAAGCAAACGTGTAAATATACTCACCTTATTTTAAGAACCCTTAACTGAACCAATGCAGCCTCTGGAGGACGCGTAGTCACGTAGCACCAACAACTGAATTGTTACGAGGCTGATATTGGCTTCGGCGTGTTTTCCTTTAATATTCCCTGACCTGTAATGCATAAACTCGAGAAGATTATAGGGACAGTTTGCAGGAAGTTACGGGATTAAATAGGGGAGGATCCCGAGTCTTCCTGGTCACGAGGGACTTTGTTTGTATTAGACTCGACCTGTGCATCTGCGATGGGATGATATCCAGTGTGAAGCACTGCCTCTGGCGGTCAGGAAGAACGAAATAGAACTCACCAATGTTGTGTGTTTGTTTGCGCTTGTTTTTTTACAACACTGCCACATAACTCACCAATGTTGTGTGTTTGTTTGCGCTTGTTTTTTTACAACACTGCCACATAACTCACCAATGTTGTTTGTTTGTTTGCGCTTGTTTTTTTACAACACTGCCACATAACCCATCAATGTTGTGTGTTTGTTTGCGCTTGTTTTTTTACAACACTGCCACATAACTCACCAATGTTGTGTGTTTGTTTGCGCTTGTTTTTCTACAACACTGCCACATAACTCACCAATGTTGTGCATTTGTTTGCGCTTGTTTTTCTACAACACTGCCACATAACCCACCAGTGTTGTGTGTTTGTTTGCGCTTGTTTTTCTACAACACTGCCACATAACCCATCAATGTTGGTGTTTGTTTGCGCTTGTTTTTCTACAACACTGCCACATAATCCATCAATGTTGTGTGTTTGTTTGCGCTTGTTTTTCTACAACACTGCCACATAACTCACCAATGTTGTGTGTTTGTTTGCGCTTGTTTTTCTACAACACTGCCACATAATCCATCAATGTTGTGTGTTTGTTTGCGCTTGTTTTTCTACAACACTGCCACATAACTCACCAATGTTGTGTGTTTGTTTGCGCTTGTTTTTCTACAACACTGCCACATAACCCACCAATGTTGTGTGTTTGTTTGCGCTTATTTTATTACAACACTGCCACATAACCCATCAATGTTGTGTGTTTGTTTGCGCTTATTTTATTACAACAGTGCCACATAACTCATCAATGTTGTGTGTTTGTTTGCGCTTGTTTTTTTACAACACTGCCACATAACCCAACAATGTTGTGTGTTTGTTTGCACTTGTTTTTTTACAACACTTCCACATAACTCACCAATGTTGTGTGTTTGTTTGCGCTTGTTTTTTACAACACTGCCACCTAACTCACCAATGTTGTGTGTTTGTTTGCGGTTGTTTTTTACAACACTGCCACATAACCCATCAATGTTGTGTGTTTGTTTGCGCTTGTTTTTTACAACACTGCCACATACCCATCAATGTTGTGTGTTTGTTTCCGCATGTTTTATTACAACACTTCCACATAACCCATCAATGTTGTGTGTTTGTTTGCGCTTGTTTTTTACAACACTGCCACATAACTCACCAATGTTGTGTGTTTGTTTGCGCTTGTTTTTTACAACACTGCCACATAACCCATCAATGTTGTGTGTTTGTTTGCGCTTTTTTTTTTACAACAGTGCCACATAACCCATCAATGTTGTGTGTTTGTTTGCACTTGTTTTTTTACAACACTGCCACATAACCCATCAATGTTGTGTGTTTGTTTCCGCTTGTTTTATTACAACACTTCCACATAACCCATCAATGTTGTGTGTTTGTTTGCGCTTGTTTTTTACAACACTGCCACATAACTCACCAATGTTGTGTGTTTGTTTGCGCTTGTTTTTTACAACACTGCCACATAACCCATCAATGTTGTGTGTTTGTTTGCGCTTTTTTTTTTACAACAGTGCCACATAACCCATCAATGTTGTGTGTTTGTTTGCGCTTGTTTTTTTACAACACTGCCACATAACCCATCAATGTTGTGTGTTTGTTTGTGCTTGTTTTTTTACAACACTGCCACATAACTCACCAATGTTGTGTTTGTTTGCGCTTGTTTTTCTACAACACTACCACATAACCCATCAATGTTGTGTGTTTGTTTGCGCTTGTTTTTTTACAACACTTCCACATAACTCACCAATGTTGTGTGTTTGTTTGCGCTTGTTTTTTTACAACACTGCCACATAACCCATCAATGTTGTGTGTTTGTTTGCGCTTGTTTTTTTACAACACTTCCACATAACTCACCAATGTTGTGTGTTTGTTTGCACTTGTTTTTTTACAACACTGCCACATAACCCACCAATGTTGTGTGTTTGTTTGCGCTTGTTTTATTACAACACTGCCACATAACTCATCAATGTTGTGTGTTTGTTTGCGCTTGTTTTTTACAACACTGCCACATAACCCACCAACATTGTGCATTTGTTTGCGCTTGTTTTTTACAACACTGCCACATAACAAACCAATGTTGTGCTTTTGTTTGTGCTTGTTTTTTACAACACTGCCACATAACCCACCAATGTTGTGCATTTGTTTGTGCTTGTTTTTTACAATGCCGCCACATAACCCACCAATGTTGTGTGTTTGTTTGTGCTTGCAATTAATTTACACCTCACTAATAGAGTACTATGCATCATCACTTTCAAAGACTTTCTTTTTTGAGTGTTTGCAAGGACATAGCAATGGTCACTTTCAAACCTGTTTTCAAATTTCCGTATTTTCATTGGCAAACATGACAAAGTCATGTAAACATTTTCATGGTTTTTGCTGTTGTTTCTAAAAATGTATAAATGGCCTCTAATTTAGAATGTGTAAATTGTCATTTTTGTTTTAACTTTCCCTTTAAGGCCGTAAAACTATAAGCTCATCATTCACATTGTCTCAGAAAACCGTGATTTCCTCTGTAAACATCCACTGTTGATGTTTTGTCCTCTCCCTGTAATGTAATTGTTGTTTTATATGACGTCAGACTGTCAGTGAGTGGTGTTTGGTCCAGTAGATTTCAGGTTGGGATCTGCTGCTTTGGGCTCTCCATGTCATAAAGGCATTTAGCCGTGGCCTGCTCTGCGTCCTGCACTCAATGTTCTTTCTTTGGCCTCTTTGGGTCGTTTGATGTCTGATCTCGCTGTCCTGACGTCAGTTGCTCGTGGCACATGCTGTTTCCTGAGAAACCAGAGTAACTGGACAAAAAAAAAAGAGGAAATGAGGTAAAGATAAGAGTAGCAAAGAGCCCTCAGATGGTGTTCTGGCTGTCTGTGTGTATCAGCTAGAAGATTTACTGTACAAGTCAAAGGTGACAATAGAGTGTTTGTGTGCCTCAGAGGCTGTGTGTGTGTTGGTCATCACTGTGAAGATATTATCATTAATTTAAATTAAATCTAGAAATGTATGCAATTAAACTAGGCGATTTTTAGGCAATTAAACTAAATAAATGTTATTATTACTTCAGCTAGTTAGCAAATCAGGAAACTTTTGCTGTCTAAATGTCTATGATATCTTGAAGCAAGGCAAGTTTATTTATGTAGCACATTTCATACACGATGGTAATTCAAAGTGCTCTACATAAACAGGAATAAAAGAAACAAGAAAATAAAAACGATTAAAAGAATTTAAAATGATTAAAACAGATTAAAATATGTTAAAACATGTTATAAGACATTATAGTGCGATCTGTCGGACGTAGCACAGTGTTCATTCATTAAAAGCACAGCTAACGTGATGTGTTTTCAGTCTTGATTTGAATGTGCCAAATGTTGGAGCACGTCTAATCAGTTCTGGAAGCTGATTCCAGCAGCGAGGGGCATAGTAGCTGAAGGAGTATTCACCCTGCTTTGACTGAACTTTTTGGAATTTCTAATTTACTTGTTCCTAATGATCTGAGTGATCTGTTAGGTTTGTATTCAGTGAGCATATCTGTAATGTATTGAGGTCCTAGGCCATTTAGTGATTTATAGACAAGTAGTAATACTTCAAAATCTATTCTGAATGTAACTGGGAGCCAGTGTAAAGACCTCAGGACAGGTGTTATGTTTCTGGTTCTGGTCAGAATCCTGGCAGCAGAATTCTGGATGAGCTGAAACTGTCTGACTGTCTTTTTGGTAAGGCCAGTGAGGAGGCCGTTACAGTGATCCATTATGCTGCTGATAAAAGCATGAACAAGTTTCTCTAAGTCCTCACTGGAAACAAAGCATCTAATTCGTGCAATGTTTAGTTCTAAATTAATAAAAATAAAAATAAATAACAGATATACTTTAATAAAGTATTGTTATTTTAATAAAAATTACCAGAACACAAAAACATAACTAAATATTTCATACTATTAAATAAAATTAAATCTAATTAAATTAAATTAACAGATAAGATTTTAATTAATTTAAAATATTAACAATGTATAAAACAATGCTAATTACTAAATCAATTACTACATTTATTAATTTAATAAAAAATAGAATAATGTTTCAAACACTTCAATATTTATATTACTGTGAATTTTAAACAAATATTAAAATGTATATCACAACTAATTTTTCAAAACATAAACATTTAATAAACATTAAATATGTAAAAATCTAAAAATATATAAGGAAACTTAAAAAATAATTTACTCAATCTAATATAGAAAACGCCAAACCAAACTACAGAAAAAACTTTACCAAATTTTAAAGCTATTGAAGCCATTTCTAAAACTTTAATATTAGCTACTAAATCTAAACTATAGAACTAAAACCAAAAGCATTTAGACAAACTGCAGACATTTTAGAAAATGCAACAAACTTGCTAAAACTAAAAATGCTAAAATGCAGGTGAAGATGTTACTTGTACCATCTGACTAAGCACATTTCCAGTCAGGGTGAATGAAAGTTGGTGTTTCACCTTAAATGACCTGGACAGACACATGAGATGTAACCTTTTAAATGCAATCTGTTCTCCCACACTGTATTCATTCAGCCATTTTTAAAACATGCTGCTTTTGAAGTCTCTGTGTACATTGTCATGCCTGGCTCATAATGACCCTCCTTCACTCTTTGTTAGTCTGCAAATTAGCATCGAGTGTTCTTGAGAAGTTATAAAGGGAAAAATGAATGATCTTTATGTAACAGCAGTTTGTTCAGCAGTACGAGCAAACACGCATCAAAAGCTTCAAAGGTGACAGGATGAAGAGTGTGTGTAGAGACATCTAGTGGTCTGACCGAAGCACTGCACGCTTATTAACATTACAACACATTCAAAACGTGACGTTTGTTCAAACTAATTTATAATGAGCTGAAACAACAGTCGTTTTGGTTTTTTTATTTTTATTTTTTTATTGATTTATTTTCAATCCACTTAGTAAAAACTAATAAGTTAGCTTAATTCCTTCATGTTGTCTGATGTTGATTGTGTGGAACCCAGCATTTTTCTTACAGTGCAGTAAATTGACTCAAAGACCATCCATTTAGATTAATTATGTCTATTTTGGGTTTAATTATTCTACTTTTTCTAAATGTGCTTTTCATCATGTATTTATTTATTTTTCTGGGTATTTCATTCCTTGTATACATGTTATTGTGTTTGCTAGACAAAAAATATTATTACTTTTTTATACTTTATTTAAAAAGATCTAGCATGTGAGCTAGATATCCATATACAGAAATGGTCTCAAACTCAATTCCTCGAGGGCCGCAGCTCTGCATAGTTTAGCTCCAACTTACACCTGCTTCATAGTCTCTTGTAGCTTTGAACACCTTGATTATTTGGATCAGCTGTGTTTAATTAGGGTTGGAGCTAAGCTGTGCAGAGCTGCGGCTCTCTGGGAATTGAGTTTGAGACCTGTGGTATACAGCTTTTACAGTTTATTTTGTTTGTTTAGAAAACAATTATGACTAAAACATAATGGCTTTTTCATTTTCTTTTTCATGATGTTTATGATGTGTTTTTTTACAACAGCAGCACCACATCTTATACTAGAAGGTCTTCAAATATGCCGAAAATGTGCCTTCATGGTGTCAAATGAAAAGAAAGAACAAAAACAGATTAAATATCTGCTCATGTTACACATCTGTCAAGTGATCTCTTTTCTGTGCGAATGGGCAGTACTGGTTTAATCAAACTGAAGATGAGATCAGTTGTTCAGTGAAGTGTCTGATTACACGAGCATAAACCGATCAGTCAATGTCCATCATTACTCGTTTACCATCAGCACATACGCAAACCAGTTACTGAAGGGAACTGAATGATGTTCTGAAATCTACTTTCAGATGCTTTCGAGGAACAGGAGTGTGTGCGTGTGAATGTGTGTGAGTACGTGCGTCATTATGGGATGTTCTTTTCAATAATTATAGTGTTTTGTGTGTGTTTTTTCTGCCTTCAGGCTTCCGTTGTTCCAGGCCAGTGCTTTTGCTTTTCTCGCTCCGGCAAGAGCCATTCTTTCATTGGAGAAATGGAAGTGTAATGCTACAGGTACACTCTCTCTCACACACACACACACACTTGTATATATGGTTTGCAAGGACTGTCTATAGGCATAATGTATTTTATACTTAAAAAAACAATTATTATAATGCCACACTATTAAAAAAATACATATGATCAATTAGTCCTGACAGCATATGTTTTAGGTGATTGTAACTTATAAAACTAAGTTAATTATGTTCTAACTTAATTGTAAAAGTTACACAAGCTGTTTTAAGTCAGTTTAATATAAGTCATCATAACATAAGTTCAATGGACTCATAAGGTTAATTTAATTCAGCTTAAAAATGTAAGTCAACCAGGATTTTTTTAAAGTGTATCGCTGAACACAACCCTAACAAAAAACCTGTGACCAATTTTGACTGTCAGAAAAACCTGTTAAGTATTATTTTTAAGCATTTTGAATTACGAGGACACAGGGTATGTCCTTGTAAACCAGCTTAATTGAATATAAGTAGGTCATGCCTATGTTATTATTTAATTTAAACCACACAAATGAGTACACACACAGACTTTAATGTATTCAGGAGACTTCCCATAGATGTAATGAATTTCTTTTACACTGTATATCCTCTGTGTGTCCTTTTACTCCAACTCTCACAGGAGACATTTCTACATTTAGTGTGATTTATGAGCTATTTTTCTCATGGGAACTAAAGAGAATGTCCTTACAGGGTCACAAATTACTTGTATTGCTATACTTGAGGTGACATTTGGTCCCCACAGTGTAGTGAATACCAGACAAACACACACGCACATAGACACTTTTAACAGCAGTAATGTGATTGTGATGTTTCTCGTCAGCTGCTCCGTTTTTAAATGGCACAGAGCTGCCGCACACAGAGGACATCTGGTACCCCAGGATACGAGAGGTAAAAACACTAACAGATGTGTTTATTGAGGAACATTTACTGATAATCCATAGAGAAACTAATTGACTCTTTTCACGAGGTGGTGATGACGTGCTTTAACTGTCATCCGCATCTGAAATCTTTAAAATGTATGTATATTTGTAAAGCTATACTTATTATACATATTATATCATCTTTGCATCAAATTAATAATAAAAAAAAAACAATAAAAAAATTAACACTTACAGTTGAAGTCAGAATTATTAGCCCCCCTTTGAATTTTTTTTCTCTCTTTTAAATATTTCCCAAATTATGTTTAACAGAGCAAAGAAATTTTCACAGTATGTCTGATAATATTTTTTCTTCTGGAGAAAGTCTTATTTGTTTTATTTCGGCTAGAATAAAAGCAGTTTTAAATTTTTTAAACACCATTTTAAGGACCAAATTTGTTAGCCCCTTTAATCTATTTTTTTTTTTTTTTTTTTTTTTGATAGTCTACAGAACAAACCATCATTATACAATAATTGTGACATTGTTCTCTTTTTTTTCTTACTGCCATTACCAGTCTCACTACTTTTTTTCTTTTTTGAACATGGTGAAAACGCTTTCATGGAATCTTTTTTTTTATTATTTGAGCAAGTTGGAATGCGGAAATGTGTTTGTGGTACTTTCCCATTCACTGCTCTCTAAGTTTACCCAACTATGCCCAGTTGCCAGTAGCCTTTTTGTTGGAAATGGGATTGTGAAAAACGCCCTGATGTAATTATTTATTATCGATTATGTCATCGATAAATAAATATCACACAAAAACTGCCAATTTTAAGTGAAATTAAGTCATTTTTGGTGACATTAAATCACTGTCTTACACTCTTGATAATGAAGATGCCAAGAAAAACCGAAAAAGGTTTTACAGCAAGAATAGAAAAACTTTTTTTTTGTTACAAAGAACCATTTTTCAAAGTGTAAAGAACACTTTCATACATCTAAAGATTTTTTTTCACTGAAAATAACCTCTTGATAACACTCTTGAAAAGTGTACAAAACAGTTACTTTATTGGTATCGATGATTCCATGGAGAACCTTTAACCCTTCTGTGGTGTTCACTCCTGCCTGTTACTTTAGTGTTCTCAGTCAAAATTGACTGGCCTGTTTTAACTGCTCTTAAATTAGCACAAAAAAATGATTTTCACCACCAAATTTGTATTCAACATTCTTTAGCTGTGAACAATGTCTCAAAGTAGTGTTTAGCATCAATTTATAGAATGAAACATAAAATAACTGCAGTGAAAATACAAATAGCCACTGAAAGTGTATTACAAAATGAACATGTAATGTACTGGAGGTAAACGCGTGGGAGGATCGTCACATGCGGTAAGCGTGGGAAAGAGATGTGCGCCCGCAAAAGACATTGTTCAGTCTGAAATGTGTGATTGAGAGAGTTGGGGTGGTGTGTATGGGGATGTTTTCTGTCTGATGGTTGAATATAGTCTGGATACCCATTCATTTTCTAAGGAGGTCACTTTTGACTGGGAACATCACAGGTGTAACATGGATGATTAAAACACTCAAAATTCAATTCAAAGAGGGGATCATCACTTTTATATGTTCAAGTGCATAGTGTTGAGGATATCATAGGGTCTTGAGGCAATCAGATGTAAAACACAATATATATGAGTGTTTTAATTTGTAAATCGGTCAGATTTGACCCAAATACGACAGGAACGTTAACCAGGAACCTTCACGTTATTTGAATATCTTCATTCAAATTTTCTTTTGTGTATTATTATTTAGATAAAATACACATGAAATATTGAGATTACCAGGGGGGGAAAATCTAATCACCGCAAAGCAGTTATTTTATTTTTTTTTATTTTTTTTTATTTTTTTTTATTTTATTTTATTTTATTTTAGTTTATTTTATTTTATTTTATTTTATTTTATTGAAAAGTCTAAACTAAAGCCTTTGAGTTATTTTCTGTGTCTCTGTAGATATTGCTTCCAACAATTTGCATTTCAATTTGACTTGATTATGTCTCTTTTAAGAGACTTTGTGTAAACAGATTTGATATCGATTTCAGCCTGGCAGACATGAAGACAAAGCAAAACTAGATTAAACACCGCATTACGCTGTCTGGAGGCCTTCGTCAATGACACTTTTAAACCTTTAATCACTTTTAACCTTTACCTTAATTTGCACATCCATCTGTTTTCTCTCTTTCCTTTCTCTCTCTCCCTATCTGTACACTCAAAAAAAAAAAAATTTGCCGCTTGTTGAAACTACTTAATCCAAGTTGAAACAACACAGTGCTTGAATTTTATAGGGAGAACTTAATTGTTTTATGTTCAATCAACTTAAAATTGTATCAAGTATTAAGTTAACTTAATTGTTTTGCATTAAGACAAGATGAAGAATATTTTTTTACAGTGTATCTCTCTCTGTCTCTCTCTCTCTGTAGATCCAGGGCGCAATAATAGTGTCATCTCTAATCGAGGTGGTCATCGGGGCCTTGGGTTTGCCTGGGGTTCTGCTCAAATACATTGGGCCACTCACCATCACTCCTACCGTGACCCTGATCGGGCTGTCGGGCTTCCAGGCGGCGGGCGAGAGAGCGGGCAAACACTGGGGCATTGCCATGCTGTGAGTCTGGCTGTCCTGCAAACATATAACTGGCTTTATGCAAAAGCAGTGTTTGATGTATAAATCACTGTGTCTCTAAAACAGGACGATATTCCTGGTGCTGCTGTTTTCTCAGTACGCACGGAACATCCAGCTGCCGCTCCCCGTCTACAAATCCA
>CAIGQS010000215.1:38906-73906 GCA_903798195.1 Danio kyathit
CGTTATGTGGCAGTGTTGTAAAAAAACAAGCGCAAACAAACACACAACATTGATGGGTTATGTGGCAGTGTTGTAGAAAAACAAGCGCAAACAAACACACAACATTGGTGAGTTATGTGGCAGTGTTGTAAAAAAACAAGCGCAAACAAACACACAACATTGATGGGTTATGTGGCAGTGTTGTAGAAAAACAAGCGCAAACAAACACACAACATTGGTGAGTTATGTGGCAGTGTTGTAAAAAAACAAGCGCAAACAAACACACAACATTGATGGGTTATGTGGCAGTGTTGTTGCTCAAGTATTTCCAAACGCAAAAGTGTGGACTCACTTTACAACAAAAAACGGAGACATGCACACATGGCAAATTATACATAGACATAAGCACTGAATCCCTGACAGCACATCACCACTTCCCTACATGTTTACAAACAAGGTGACAGTGCCAAAAAATAGCCTGACACAGTGTTTTCGCAGATATGTGTTTTCGCAGATCTTCGTGCTGGCGGAAAGTCGCAAAACTTCTTCAAAACACAGGGTGAAGACTTTTTTCTGTTTTTGGCTACATTCTAGTCATGTAAACGTAGTCTTAGTTTCAAACCGTTTTCTTCTTTGGTTGAAAACAAAAGATGATATTCTGAAGAACATGAGACATTGTAAGCATTGACTTCCATAGTAGAAAAAACTATTACAAACAGAAGTTAAATGTGGAATAGGTTATTGTCAACAAAGAATTGTTGTTATGCTGGTCGAAAGTCTCTTCACATCCTGATAATAGTCATTAAGTGAAATGGTTGAATGTATTTACGTATATTTTAATATTCTCTAGAAGTTGTAGGATCAGGGAAAAAGTTTGAGTAACACTTTATTTTGATGGTCCATTTGAGTATTAGTAGACTATCTGCTTAATATCTGTTGATACTGCTCCTTCAACAGACATTTAACTGACTATGAGAAACTTTGCAAGTACATGTCAACTTACACTAACCCTAACCCTAACCATCTACGTATAATCTAAAGAGAATTAGTTGACATGTAGATGCAATGTAACTTAAATTCAACAAAAGGACCATCAAAATAAAGTGTGACCAAAGTTTGTCTAATCAAAACGTTTGGTCCGAACATTACAATATGGTGCCCTACTAGCTTGTCAAAATATGTAAAAATAACATACTTCTATGCAGAACAGAATACATCATTGGCATGTTCACGGATGCAGTTCAGACAGAGAATGGCAGGAAAATATCAACAAATTATCTTTTTTTACATTTGGTTTTGTACTTACTACTTCACTATAAAACTTATCTCTCTGGTGAATGTTGCATAATGTATTGTAGTGATGTTCAGGAGATGTGGCTTTGAATGGCGATTTGCAGGGATGTAAGCTTTCAGTGCTATTAGTCTAACATTAGCATTATTCCTTGCTTTTTTAAATTCTATTAGAAACTTTAATGGCCACCATTCTGCTCAAAGTAGGTTATTTTGCGTTTAAGAAAAAAGTAATAATAATAATAACAAGTGTCGGGTGAGTAAATGCAGACAGGATATTCATTTCTGGATGAACTGTGCATTAGGAAGCAGTACATATTTTATAAGAGAACAATATGTGCTTAATAGTTTTTTTCAAATTAGCTTGATCCTTATTCAAATCAAAGGTGCAGTGACATGAGAGGCCAAGGACAGACTGACCATCCCAGATTAAAGAGTGATCCACGCTGGCTTGCAAATGGTCAAATGGTTTGCAAATTACAAGAATAATGCAAATCATAAGAAAGTGAAGGCAGCATATTTGGTGTGAAAAGGTTAGGGTAAGGTTAGGATTTTTTTATATTTAGCATAGCAATGTTTTATTTATTTGTTCAAACAAACAGTAAGATGATTACTGTGAAATGTTTTACAATACATTTTCAGTTTTAATACTGTACATTTAAAGTGCAATTTATTGCTGTGATGACAAAGTTGATATTATTTAGCTGATGCTATTATAAACATTTATCAGTATAATACTATTTACTTAACAAAAAAAGGAGCCCTACTGACTTATAAAACATAATAAATCACAATAACTTTTAAGTATGTTCACCATACCTGTCAACATTGGGATGTGAAAATAAGGGATATGCCCACCATAATAAGGGATTACTCCGAGCCCCCTTAAAAAAAATCCCCAAATTACTAAATATGTTCATTTGGAGCGGTTTTATTGTAAATAAACAGTTAAATAATCAGCCATATGTTTTATTATTATTATTATTTACAAAAGAAAAAATAAATAGTATACATTAGCAGCAAATAAATTAGCAAACAGTTCAGCTTATTAAATAGATAATGAAATAAAATCAAGCTATCAAATCTCATTAGCCATTTCTTCACTGTATGACTTACACATTCTGATTAAAGAGCAACGAATTAATCTCTTATTTATTTAGTTTTTTTTGTTTTATTACATTAAATAACAGGTGTCACTTTAAAAATCCACAGATCTAACATTATAATGAAAGCATTCGATTGTTTTCCTAACTTTTATGCTTATTTAAGACAAAATTAGTTGTGTTTGAAAAAACCCCACGAAGATCGACATCTTTAGATATTATTATTATTATTATTAATTATGTGTAGGCTATAGGCTATGTCTGTTTAACACGCACCCAAAACCAAGCCTCCGCTTCAAATCGCGTCTACAGAATCCATTTACAGAATCCGCTATATGACTGTTTTGAGGATTGCATATAAAGGGGAGACGGCATCTCTAATGAAAAGGCAAGGGAATCTCGCCATTTTTATATTTATTTTAAAGCGTTTTTATGCCTAAACAAAGCGAAAGCATAGAAAAAAAAACTCACATTTAAGAGCAAGGGGCGGCCACTTGTGGTTCGGCGGCATGGGTTACATATAGGGAGGCTCTGCTCTTTAATGTTCATGGTCACCTTTCAAAGAAAGACTGAAAATACGGGAGAAATATGGGAAAATACCTTTACGGGATGATAGCGGGATAGAACTGTAAAATACGGAAGAATCCCAGGAAAAACGGGAGGGTTGACAGGTATGCTGTTCACATGATTCAATTCACTTGTGTACTTTTTTTTCTGGAAGTATAACTTGTGGCTTAACTTTTATAACCACTTTTTTTTTTTTAAAAATGGCTTTTATGATGTATATTTTGCAACAGAATTTATCCACAAAGCAAAACAGTGCTGCATGTGAGTTATTGTTTGTGCATGCACATATTTTCATATACTGAGAACTCATCATGTGCTTCTAAAAAGTTTAAAGGGGTCAAAACAGAATCGGGAATTCCTTCATCACACACAAATAAAGACATGATGCAAAAACACACATTCCCAATGCCTTTATTAAAGTGCAAACATTCAACTGTGTACATCGAAGTTCTAAAGCCAATTTTCTAATTTCCTGACTTTTTCCTGACATTCACTGACTAAAACGTTTCCATGACATATAATGAACAGAAAAAGCTTTTAAGCTTTGCATAGTATTAAAATGGTGACTTTAGCCACTATGAGAACATCAATGAATAATTTACCTCAGATTTTGGAAAAATAAATAAATAAATAATTAAAAGACGTGTTCTCTTCATATTTTAGTCAAACTGGACCATGGCTTTATTGGAAGTGGACCAACAATCTTTTCAGGTCTCTTTTCACTTGTTTCTTCTTCAAATGACAATGTTCACTCGAAGGCAAACGACCTGCACTAACAGAACAATTGCATCAGTCCCTTTGCATGAGTTCCTTTTAGATGAAACAATTCTGCCAATTGGGATCACACCTTGACACGGTGTCCCTAACCTAGCATGACACAACAACATTCCAGCGATAAGCATAGAGTTGATGTTTGCTAGTTATTTTACATTTGCGTTTATTCATTTAGCAGATGCTTTCATCCAAAGCAACTTACAAACAAGGATAAAAGAAGCACTTAAAATCACCAGAGAGCACCAATACATAGATAGCATGACAAGTCTGTTTTATTTATTTATTTTTTCATTTATTTATGTCCTTGTAATGGAGTGTTTGTAGGAAAGAGTCTGGTGAATACAAAGAAGAAAGAGCAATTTCTACAGGTGGTTTATCAAGTCACTCACGTGTTTGAAGCACACTTGGAGTGTTTATACAAAAAAAAAAAAGTGTCTGGTGCATACGGAGAAGGAAGAGTGTTTCTCCGAATTTGTTTTTCAAAATCTTAAGTAAACCATCTTCTAGCACTTTCAGTATGCCTATAAACAGTCATGCAAAATGATAATTCAAATTTGCATTAGATATATTCAACATGAAAAAAAAGCACATAATCAATACCTGAGGTTAGTCAATAGCGATTTCCATCCACCTATTTTTATGCAGATTTTGGAATTGCACATGAAAAATAATGCTTAAATTGAGACGCTAAGGTCTGTATAAATTTTGAAAATGAGCATATAAAAAACGTATGCACACAACAGAGTACGATAAACTTTTTATTGGATAAGAAAAAATGTGAATATACTATGATGGAAACACATTTACTGAATTAATTCCAGCATGAGCAGCAAAAGTCATGTGATTGTTTTAACATATCATGTGATAACAAAAATGGGCCTGATGGGACAGTAATAAATGGACAAACCAATGAACCGACCACATTGCACAACATCTTAAATGTTATTTTGGTGATTCTAAAATCCCTTAGCCAAAGTGGTTCAGTATTATTACCTTCTTGAGTGGCTGCACTCCCAAAGAGCGCAAAAGCCACCATGCATTATTGTTTTATCTTTATCTTCTGAGGTAATTTATAACATAGGAAAAAGGCCCACAGTGGATTCCTCTACCGCAGCTAATTCCATTTTTCTTTTTGATATTTGGTGCACGTTTATAAGCAAGTGACGTTTTTGTTCTTTTTGACTCATTGTATTGTAACAGTGCTTTATTCGCAAATGTTTTATGCAATAGTCGAATTTTCTCTAATTTGCATCTTTGGATGGAAACATGGCTATTGTCATAGTAGTCTATGCTGTTGTTCCAGCCGCAATCCATTGGTGTCACGTGTTATTAAGACACAGTGTAAGTGTAGGCACTTTGTACACCCATGTTCAACTTGGAACACTTAAGCAAATTAAGTGTTCAAGTAGCCTCACATAGTTACTTGCACTCATACATAAGACAAAATGAATGGCACAAGAATGCTCCACTATAAACAGAGAGAGATGAAGGCCTTCATTACTGACCTGAGCCAAAACCACAAAGATGGACAGATGACCACGGCTAAACTGAACTGGCCCACTTTCTCCAGACCTCCTGCTCCACGACCAAATGAGATTAGATTTTGTTCCAAACAAAGCAGCTTTTAACACCACAAGAAAGCTGTGCCATGTTCTCTTGACTTACACCATTCAATTCTGTTTTTCTCTTTCTTAATAAAATGCGGTAAACCATGCGTATCTGAGAGGGTTGAGTGTCTGAAAGACTGACACATGTTTTCAAAGAAATCAAAAGGCTAATGGTCCATATCAAGAAAGTGGCCTTCAAAAATTGGAGAATAAAATAAAACTAAAAAGCACCTTGATTACAAGTTTTCTAATAGCTGGATCTGTGCTGAATAAGAACCAGTGGGGGGAAAAGCATAAGCGCTAGGAGCACCCTTCCTGTTCACAGAAATTACTAAGAGAAACATTTCAACAACAAATCTAGGTTACCGGGTTACTTTCACTTCATGTAAGAAGTAGGGGAAAAGACAAGGAAATGGAAAGAAATAAAGATAAATAGCACAAAAAAATAAACAAACACATTTAAATCGAAAATATTGTGGCAACAAAGGAAGAGAATCAAACTATTTAAACCATATGAGTGGAAATACATATCCAATGGAAAGTACAATAAACATCAAAAAGATAATTCAATAATTATTGTCCAACCCTACTCTGTAGTCAAGATTAAGATTATATCACAACACCACACAACCGAAAGTACATGCCCACACATACACAGAAAAAACCATACAAGCTAATGCCAACTTATTCCTCTCTTTCTCACACCTTTCATTGTAATTACAGCTTTCAAATAAATTATCCTTTTATGAGGTAACGATGTTCAGACTTGTCGACCCCACCCAACACAACATGCTAATGTTCATCCACAGTAAACAAACATTTGATTTCAACATATAGTTTTCCTTAATCTCAAAAGCACTGAATCATTTTAATAACAAAGACGCTCCACTGAGGAAATGAAATTCCTTGCTGAGGACAGAACGTTCTAGATGTCATCAACTTTTCTACTATATTTTCCTAAAGTAAACATGAAGGTCAAGTAAACAAAGGCTGAATCTTACATTCAGAAAAAAATGAATAAAGCCTCCCATACTGGAAACATGAACACAACATATGTTTCCAATCCATATCACCCTGCAGCCCAAGACTGGTTACTCACCCAAGCTAAGCAGGGCTGAGCCTGGTCAGTACCTGATCACATGGAAAAACTAGGTTGCTGTTGGATGTGATGTTAGTGAGGCCAGCAGGGGGCGCTCAACCTGCGATCTGTGTGGGTCCTAACGCCCAAGTAAACTGAAGGGGACACTATACTGTCAGTAAGCACCTTCTTTCGGATGAGACGTTAAACTGAAATCCTGACTCTCTGTGGTCATTAAAAATCCCATGGCACTTCTCGTAAAGAGCAGGGGTGTAACCCCGTTGTCCTGGCCAAATTCCCTTCATCAGCCCTTACCCATCATGGCCTCCCAAATCATCCTCATCCATTCAATTGGCTGTATCACTGTCTCTCCACTCCACTCCACCTATAGCTGGTGTATGATGAGGGCACTGGCGCTGTTGTCCTGTGGCTACCGTCGCAACATCCAAGTGGATGCTGCCCACTGGTGGTGGTGTGGAGAGACCCCCCCTCATGATTGTGAAGTGCTTTGGGTGTATTGCCATACACAATAAATGTGCTGTATAAATACACATTACTTACTTTCTTACTTACTATATGAGTATCGGCCAACTACTAAATTTTATCATGCGTTTCAATTAATGTAACAGATGTTGAAAACAAACAAACCGATATATACACAGAAGTTACAGATAAACAGATGAGTAAAGCCTACTGACAGTGAGCAAACCATTTATTCAACATTTCTGGAACATGCATTCGAACCACCAAACTTCTCTTTAAAAAGCACACACTTACCGGCAGCCAAAGGTAGTCTGTAGCAGAGTGGTGATGCCTACGCAAAAGAAAATGGTGCCGATCAGCTGACTGGTTGCCCATTGGTCAAATCCCACACACATGGCTTCAGCCAGTAGAAAGGGCACAGCGATAGTTCCACTGAAGCAGGTAAGATAGTGCTGAGGAGAGATTATGGGGAAAGAGAAAAAAAAATGGACAATTGCTCTTTTTCAGTCATCTTTGTGACAGAGAACATCAAAATACGATTACATCTAGGGTAACTGTATTGAAGGTAGGGTCACTGCTGTAAAGTTGAGGGCCACTGCCATAAATCTAGCTTCAACACTGTAAAGTTGATGGCCACTGCTGTAAGGTCTAGATTCACTGTTGTAAAGTTGAGTGTGACTAATGTAAAGTCTAGTTTCTCTGCTGTAAAGTTGCGAGTCATTGCTGTAAAGTCTAGTTTTAATGATGTAAAGATGCGGGTCCTTGCTGTAAAGTCTAGTTTTAATGATGTAAAGATGCGGGTCATTGCTGTAAAGTCTAGCATATCTGCTGTAAAGTTGAGGGTCCTTGCAGTAAAGTCTAGTTTAAATGATGTAAAGTTGCGGGTCATTACTGTAAAGTCCAGTTTCTATGCAGTAAAGTTACGGGTCATTGCTGTAAAGTCTAGTTTCAATGATGTAAAGTTTATTGTGACTACTGTAAAGTCTAGTTTCTCTGCTGTAAAGTTGAGGGTCATTGCTGTAAAGTCTAGTATTAATGATGTAACATTGCAGGTCATTGCTGTAAAGTCTAGTTTCAATGATGTAAAGTTGAGTGTGACTACTGTAAAGTCTAGTTTCTCTGCTGTAAAGCTGAGGGTTATTGCAGTAAAGTCGAGTTTAAATGATGTAAAGTTGCGGGTCATTGCTGTAAAGTCTAGTTTCTCTGCTGTAAAGTTGATGGTCATTGCTGTAAAGTCTACTATTAAGGATGTAACGTTGCGGGTCATTACTGTAAAGTCTAGTTTCGATGATGTAAAGTTGAGTGTGACTACTGTAAAGTCTAGTTTCTCTGCTGTAAAGTTGAGGGTCATTGCTGTAAAGTCAAGTATAAATGATGTAACATTGCGGGTCATTGCTGTAAAGTGTAGTTTCAATGATGTAAAGTTGAGTGTGACTACTGTAAAGTCTAGTTTCTCTGCTGTAAAGTTGAGGGTCATTGCAGTAAAGTCTAGTTTAAATGATGTAAAGTTGCGGGTCGTTACTGTAAAGTCAAGGGTTCTTGCAGTAAAGTCTATTTTCAATTATGTAAAGTTGCGGGTCATTACTGTAAAGTCTAGTTTCGATGATGTAAAGTTGAGTGTGACTACTGTAAAGTCTAGTTTCTCTGCTGTAAAGTTGATGGTCATTGCTGTAAAGTCTAGTTTTAATGATGTAAAGATGCGGGTCATTGCTGTAAAGTCTAGCTTCTCTGCTGTAAAGTTGAGGGTCATTGCAGTAAAGTCCAGTTTAAATGATGTAAAGTTGCGGGTCATTACTGTAAAGTCCAGTTTCTATGCATTAAAGTTGAGGGTCCTTGCAGTAAAGTCTAGTTTAAATGATGTAAAGTTGCGGGTCATTACTGTAAAGTCCAGTTTCTATGCATTAAAGTTGAGGGTCCTTGCAGTAAAGTCTAGTTTCAATGATGTAAAGTTTAGTGTGACTACTGTAAAGTCTAGTTTCTCTGCTGTAAAGTTGACGGTCATTGCTGTTATGTCTAGTTTCAATGATGTAAAGTTGAGTGTGACTAGTGTAAAGACTAGTTCAATGCTGTAGAGTTATTTATTTGTTTATTTATAATTTCACCGCAGTAAAGACTAGGTCTTTGATCATTGCTGAAAAAATATGAACATATGAAATGTCTAGGAACAAGCAGACTGTGTAAGTGTTTGTACCTGTAGACCCAGAAACACACACAAATACCAAGGTGGTGTGTCCTCTATGGTGTATATCATGTCTATCCTCCCGGCGTCGATGCTGTCTGCACTGTCCACAGTGTCTGATATGGAGCACTGATGGGGAGAGAAACAAGACACACAAGAGTCAGGATTGGCTGTTCCTATGGTAACCAATCTCTATTACAGGGAAGTTGAGTAAGAGGTGTACACTATAAACAGCATCACTCATGCACACACACACACACACACACACACACACACACACACACACACACACACACACACACACACACACACACACACACACACACACACACACACACACACACACACACACACACACACACACACACAGAGAGAACAAAATAGCTTGAAATTCCAACAATATCAATAAGAAAATGAGTGCCTCTAAATGAAATGATTTTGAAATTAATGGAAACTGCTTAATCAACTCCATTCTAGTCTTTTCAGTTGGTGAACAACATTACAACAAATGTTATTTTGTTACATATGTTAGTTGCTAAAATTTTGATTTAACACTTTAACTAATTAACAAAATGCTAAGATGCCGTACAAAGCTGTCACTTGCAACACTTTTCTTTGTTTTATAGACAATATCTTAGGCTTCCTCTATTTTGATACAAGGCAAATCTGTATTAGTACAATAATTATAATTCTTGACAGTATGAGACAGAGTGAAATGTGTTGCATCAGCATTGCTCTATTAGAGGCGATCTCTGAAAAAAATACCACTGGCTGTTGTGACCTCCAAAATCCCTGTTTCCTCTCTGGGGGAAAAGTGCAGAGTCATAATGACGGAGCCATTACAGAACAGGGTTTAACACAGAGTGAATAAGCATGACTGCTATGAGAAGCCTTTTGATTTAAAGGGGACATCAAATGAAATTTCAACTTTTATATTTAATATAAATAATATAATATATCTGTCAGCTAAAAAATGAAAACATGCATTCATTTTGTTAGCTATTTGAATAAGATCATCTCCGAGCCACATACCGAGTCTTCTGTAGACTCCTTCCTTTCCTGAGGGGAAGCGGTCCTGGCATACAATCTGCTCTGAGGTTAGCTGTGAAGGATTTCAGGAGTCTTTACACCCAATCCCAGCCTCAGAGGAAACGAATGTTGCATATCCTAAGCCTGTGTTAGGTGTGCTCTAATTTTATCTCTTATTTGGTAAATAGGCACTTGCAGTGTGTCTGTCACATTAACCTAAAATGCTGTTAATTATTAAAGGTGCAGTATGTAAGTTTGACACCCAGTGGTTGAACTAGGCATTGCACTCCTGGATCATAATAAAAGTACGCTGGGTTGCCAGACTGTGTACAGGAGCGAGTGATTTAAACTGTGTTCTAAATAAAAGCAACGACACGCGATAGAGGGAATATTTTCCATATTAAAAGGAGTTTTTGTCCTAACCAACACCTCGAATTGATATATTAGAAATGGCTTCTATTTCTCACAGCTGAACAACAGAAACCTATGACAGCTAGATCACCTCAGGTAAGCCTTGTGTGCTTTATTCTGTGCTAAATGCTAACAATGCGAGTTTGAATGCATTTTACATGGCATTTGTTGCCATATACTGAAAGCAGGAAGTTCACCTCAGATCTTGAAAATACAATAAACCGTCTGAAATTGAACTTTAGAACTAAACACATATGAGTGATTCAGCATCTACATTGATGTTAAAGTGGGTTAACATGTATTAAATAGATTCTAAACCTTACCGTTTCGTGAGCGAGTGCATATTCTGTGCTTCTGAAAGGCTGTATTTACATTTCTGCCGTGTTTCGTCTGGTGCAAACAGCCAAATAGCTGATCACTGCCTCTCTCGTCACAGCGTGTTGTTAGGACACGCGGTTACAATGTAACCTGCTCACCTAATGTTTACGTTCGTAATATTTATGTAATTTGCTAATTAATAACCTCATGTGGAACTGCATCTGTCTCCCATACTGTTCTTTTTGGTCACGGACGCATGCTTTCAGAGCCTTTCTGAATGAATGAATGAAATACGCTGTTTTCCAACAAGGCAACCCAGGGTGCTGACATATAATTGGCTAAACTGGCATCGTGCATATGAAATTTATCTAAACAAAGACAGCGTTCCGGCACGGAAAACCCATTTTCAAAGCAGAATATCTGACTTCAGCATTGTTTTTCAGTTAAACAAGTATGTTCACTTGGGATGTTTCTTAAATATCTGCACACATATTATGGTATTTTTATGCTTTAGAAGAGTCAAAAACTTACATACAGCACCTTTAAAAATAAATATATTTATTTTTTGCACTGACGAATATCTGAAGAGTACCCAAAGGGTTGCCCCCACTGTCGATCTGTTTTTTCTCAGGACTGTGCAATGATAAATAAATAAATATTTATTCCAATGGAATTGTAGAATTGAGCTTGATGGATGTGCATGATCGTTATTCTCAAAATCTTACCTCATTTGAATAACCACACACGAGTGTTTCATGGTTTTTAGATGCAGAGTCAAGATAAAATTAAAATGATAAAAAAGATTTTCTTTTTATTTCACAATTATGATTAAACAAAAGCTGTGATTGTCATGCACAGTGTTGGGAAATAACGAGTTACTGTAACGACATTACTTTTGACAGTAACTAATACTGTAATGCATTACTTTTTAAAATGTAGTAACTCTGTTGTCGTTACGATATGGTTAGTTTGTCCGTTACTTGGCAAGTTAATTAAACTTGGCTGCAGTCTTGCCCACATCTTCCTGTTTACAGTGGCGATAACTGTAACCGTAAAGATGCGTCGTGTACGAGGCGCCATACTGGCCAAATGTCAAGCGAAAGCAGAGACCGAATGCGCGCGAGGTACACCAAGTGTGCGCGCGAGAGAGACCAAGTGTCCACGAGAGAGAACAGGTGCCCCAAGAGAGGCCAAGTGTGCTAGCGACAGAGACCGAATACTCGCGAGGTAGACCGAGTGTGCGCTCGAGAGAGACCGAGAGACTATTAACGTTACTATTATTAATTACTAATACTATGTTATTTCAAATAAATACACACACATTTGTTATCTGTATAACAAAATAGATTAGTTTAGTAGACACAGAGACACATTTCTGTTATATTTCTGAACACATTATTCAAAATGTATAGTGTTGTATTGCTCAGAAAAATGCTGTGATTTATTTATTTTTATTGTTTTACATATTTTTAATAGCTGTTATACAACAGCAGATTTTGCACTTTGAATATACACAGCTTACTTTCCATAAGTTGCTGACATAACACATTTAGATTGTGGTTAGCTTGAAAATTGCTCATACTGAAGTTTTCATTTTTGAGCAGCTGTTATGTTTTTGTTTTGTGTAAATGCAAACAATTTGTGGTTTAATAGCATTTTTGGTGTCGAGTTTCACCAAACTGATTCTGAATGATAATTCAGATTACTTTCATTTATTTATTTCATAAAGATTTTGTGTTTGTTGTATATTGTTGCTAGTTTTCATACTCAAGCTGTGAAAGAATGTGTTTAAGGGTTAAATACAACAACTTTTATGATGCTGAAGCAACTTTAGTTTTGACTTTTTTGTTTCTGAATATATTTTACAGGTGTGATTTTTGTTTTTCTTGTGTGCTGCTGGTCTGATTTAAATAAATTAGTGTTTAAAAATTACTTTAAGTCTGTCTTGTGTTTTAGTTGACAGAATGCAAATTAATTAAAACTGTGAAACTAAGCAACAGTGTATTTTCCATTCAGCACTGAAGTGCAGTTTTAAGGACATTAATGAGAGCATTAAAAATGTTATTTGGAAAAGTGACTCAAACATTACTTTTAACAGTAATGCAATTAATCAACAAAAGTAATTATGTTACTTTATAAATGAAGTAACTAGTAACTGTAACTAGTTACTGTTTTTCAGTAACTAGCACAACACTGGTCATGCACATCTTGTCAGAGAAGCATGGTTGTGTAATCAGCAGTAAAAATCCTCCAAAGGCCAGAGTGTGGAAACTCCAAACACCAAATGCAGAAACTCCGCAAAGCCCCATAACATTTGTCGAATAAACATAAGATTTCACTGCTTTATTGATTCAACGTGACTAATAAATCACAAGACTATGGAATCATCTCACTGAAGGATTTATTTCAAGCACTCGACTAAAGTTTTCAAGTGAGATTGGAGTAAAAGCATGTTGTTAAATGTGATATTTTCACGTGCTTACAGATGTACCAGCAACGCAACGACATAGTTCGCTGAGAACTTACACAAACAGCGGTCATTATCGCAGAACAATTCTCTTTGACTGAAAAAATCTCTTGAGATTATGAACGTAATTGTGTCGCTTGTCAGTGAACTACAACTTTGTGTAGTAAATGCTGCTCCATCTGAAAGCACATAGTGAAGATTTACTGCTAATTACAGATCTGTCTATGCTGACAAAATGCGCACATAATCATCTTCAGTTAATCTTGCAGCCCTTACAGTACAGTATTATACTGTACAGTATAATGACACAATGGTAGTGACATTCTTTAGGCCAAAAGGCATGACTTTTTTCTGAAAAAGCTTTGTGCAGGGAATTGGGAGAGGTATTTACAGTCCAAAATATCTGAGGACACCTTATATCTCAAAGAGAGGGGTGTGTTGAACAGTAGCTCATTATCGAGTCGCAGTGAACAGAGCTGTTTTTGTCAAGGTAAGAGGGGTGTTGTTTTACTTGACCACTGAGGAGATTCAACCCAAGTACGTTACAGAAATTCCATAAAGAGCCTAAAGAATCATACCAACTTGTCTAAAATGAGCCTCTGATTTGACTTTACTGGTCACTAATATAAAAAAACCATTACCTTGTCCTCCGTCTGACTGTCTTTTGCATAAATAGCCATGAGTTGCGTGTCTTCGGCATCTTGATCTCCAGGGGTCTGCACAACACCATTAACCACCTGACAAACACAAAGATAAATGAAAACATCATATATTTACCAAGATACAAAGCAATGACAACGTAATTACTTTATTGCAAGCATAAATGCTAAAAAATGGATGTGGGAATCTTGAATAAAACAATATGTAGGTCAGGGATCACCAACCCTGTTCCTGGAGAGCTACCGTCCTGCAGATTTCAGTTTCAACCCTGACCAAACCCACCTGCCTGTAATTATCAAGTGCCATTTTAGGTCCTAATTAATTGGTTCAGGTGTGTTTGATCAGGGTTGGAGCTGAATTCTGCATGAACGTAGATCCTCCAGGAACATGGATGGTGACCCCTGATGTAGGTGAACTGGAAGAGTTTCATTCTGCTTAGACTTGACTTTCAGACTTTATTTCATCATTTATTCAATTATTTTCTTTTGGCTTCCTTAGGTCGCCACAGCAGAATAAACCGCCAACTATTCCAGCTTATGTTTTGTGCAGCGCATGCCCTTCCAGCCACAACCCAGCACTACAATAATATTAATAAGAAATCAAACCTTTTACTTCCACATATCTGAAATCTAAGGACTAGGAAGAAGCTTTTGCACATTTAATCCTACACCTTCTCCGCTTTTCATTAATTAAAAGTTACAATCTATAACAATAAACAATAATCCACTACAATAATCTCATACTGACTCCACTACAATAATCCGTCAACGGAATCTGTTCTTCTTCCATATCCCATATACATTCTGAAACCTTGCTTTGGCTCTCCATGCCCAAGTCAAATGGGAGGGTTTTGTGACGAGCACATGGTTTTATCTTACAACCTCATGGCGTTTCACCCACAACATTGGCTGTCTAGCAGGGTGCCTATTCAAATGTAGGCTTATGCACACTCACGTAGGGAAGAGTTCAACCAAAACAAGGATTACTTGAGGCTTAGCTCAACATTAGTGGAGCTTCTGGTGTCAACATATTAGACAGAGGATTCATATGTCTGCATAAACATCCCCAAACAATCATTACATCAAGGAATGAGTCTTCAAAAAGCACACGTCATTTTAGAAGAACTATATCATCCTCAATGATGCCATAAGATTGTTTACGCAATTGTTTTTAAGGAAGCATTTGCGTGACTATGGGAAACTTGAGCCTTCGCACCAATGTCTTCTTAAATGAGAGAACAGATAAAGTTACAGAGCGCAAACCATAGTGGATAGACTGATAAAGGGGCACTTCTGTGGAAATGCATGAAAAAACTTTTTTTTTATCTCTTACAGCAGCACTCACAGGCTTTATGTGTACGTATATCAGTGCTAATTATTATTATTATTATTATTATTCTATAATAAAAACACTATTTATTACAGGCAACTGTTTGTTTCTGCAAGTTGTTTGCTTTTCTTTTTTAATATTATGCGTTTCTTGCAAATGTAACATTTTGACATGTGCTTTCTTAAATAATATAACCACATACTGTATAATAAAGTAATTGTAAATATTTTACTATAAGATATGTTAACATTAGGTAGTGCATTAGTACTTATGCTAACATTAAATACTTTTGTAAGCTTAGATAAATGTTATTCTGTATCATAATTCATGTTTGTTCAAAGCACACTAACATTATTTTATATGAATGTTGTACTTGAAATATATTACTATATACTAGAGCTGTAATTGGGCCATAAAAATTAGGGCCGATAGGGGCCGAGCCCGACAGAATTCGGCCCGAGCCCGACAGGTACATTTTGATTGACAGCTTTATAAAGCCCGAACCCGTTTATAACCCGACATTATTCAAATGTGCACCTGCACACAGCTCTTTTGCCTTTTTTCATGAATGAGTCTTTTATATGTTTTAAAATAATTTATTCGTAACAAACATAGGTTATAGGCCACTTGGAAGTTGAAACTAAGAAATAAAATAAGTCCTCTGTGACATCGTAACACCTCAACACCCTAAGTAGGCCTAGGTACAACATGTACTTAGCCTTTAAATTGGCCAACACACCAATGAAAAGAAGTCTTTCTTAAATAAAATGAAAATAAATACTAAATTATGACGGGTATAACGAAATTAAGATAAAGGCTCTGCGGGATTTGTTTCGCCACTTCTCGTCACAATCTGGACGGTGAAGCTGAATATTAAAAGAATAGCCTAATGCCAACATTAGCCTGTATTGACCTTATTCTTCAACGCGGAAGTGCGCTCGTTTTTGCGATTGTTTTAGAACTTCCGATTCAGTTGCCTATGGGAGAAATGACTAGGAATAATAAACGGCTGAAAACGGTCAAACTACTCGCTCTACAAACAAGTGTTTGCATGATTATACAGACAAAATAGAATAATATCATGGGAAAACCTCAGTTTGCAACATCAAGCAGCAGAACGGGCTGTTTTTAACATCTAAAAATGAATGGAAGTGAATGAGACCGGAAGTCTCGAGCCAAAATGACTCAAATGGCTGCGCCCGCTCGTACGCGGAGAATAAGGTGAATACTCTGTCTACATTATGATTTTATGGTTTAATTAATATTTATTTATAATTTAAGAACCCTTTACTCACCAAGATTAGGCTACGTGTTTTTGTGGAGGAATGTTATTGAATCCATTGTAAACGGCTTTAGCGCAGTCCTGCGCTCAGGATGGTGCGTCCAGCAGCACCGAACACCCTTTCACTGCTGCTGCTACAGGCCGAGATGCATAGTACTGATCTGGCTAATTTTGCAAGTTTTGGGTAAAATTGTTTGTTCATCTTCTACCAGCCAAGAACATCCATTTCATTTTCCATGACAGCAGTTTCAATGTAGCGAGTGACCTCGTCATCTTCCCTGTCAGCTTGCTGTACATACATTGCTGTTTAGCGATCTACCATAATACACAGTGTATGAGTGACCGCCGAAAAACCTTGGCGCCTAGCATGACCGTTCTTTTTGGACTGGCAGCTGGGCTGAGCGCAGTCAAAATTCGCTCTAACTTCTCTGTAAACATTTGTATTACCTTTGCAGGAATGGATTTTAATGTTGTAACAAATGATTTAATTACTTTCTTGCACTAATCAAATGTATCACATGACTACTCATTTACTGCGCAAGCCAAGCCCGGCCCGATCCAGTCTAAAATGATAGAAATTAAACCCCATCGGGTTCGGGCAAAGATCTTCAGCTCTACTATATACTGTAAAAAAAATCTGTTAATTTACGGGGTTTTTTCCGGCAGCCAGAGTGCCAGAAATTTAAGGAAATTTCTGTATTTTAAAGTCTGTTATTTTACAGTAGATGTCTGTAATTTAACGGCCATTATTTTCCGATTTTTTTCCAGCACCCTAGCTTTTTTTTTTTCAGTTTACTCTTCAAAAGCCAAGCCATCAAAGGTGCAGTAGGTGACCTGCAACAATGCTAACCGGCTAGCATAAATCTCTAAAACACAGTCCAACCTCTGTCGTCCAAAGCCACACCTTCTGAAATACGAGCGCACGCACCTTTAAGATGACAGCAGAACCCTCACTCAGCGACTAGTGCTTGGCCGGCGGCGTGCAGGAATTACACTCATTACTAAGCCCTACTTGCATGCTATTTCTGACCGAATATTCAGAGTAGCATAGTAAACAACATAGGGAGCGCGTCACAGGTCGTCATTGTTCAAAAATGAACCATTGTGATGTGAATATAAAACCAACTTCACCTCAGTAAAGCAGGCTAGGCGCAACAGCGCTATTTACTGATGTTTTGTTGTTAAACTAAATAAAAATCTACATTATCGATGCTGTAAAAGGACCTTATGAAACTGAAAATAGTCACATCAATCTTTCCCCGGGAGATTTCAGTGGCTGAACAACAATTCTGTGCATATAACCTATTTGTAACAACAACATCTACATCAGCTTTGCGTGAAACTAAAATAGTTTTAAAACAGAACACTACCTGTCTAACAGAAATCCTTCAGCCATGGTGTCATCCTTTCTCCAGCATGCAAAAGTAACTCCAGTACTGATTCAGGTTTTTAAAAAGTTTTGATTCAGCATGTTTTTACCGCTCTCGCTCTCTCTCTCGCTCTCTCTCATGAACGCGCAGCATGTGTACGCACAAACGGCGGATCTACGTGCATTTGCTGACAGACAGTTTGAGCTACAGTACTTATCGGAATTTTGGGAGATGTCGGCCCGACAGTATTTAATTGGATGAACATTTTTTTGTCTTACGCATTACCCAGAATATAAAAATACATATAAATACATTTAGATCATTTACTTTAATCAATACTATCGAAATGTGAAGAGACTTTCAACCAGCACAACAAAACATGTTTCTGAAGACAATCCCCTACTGCACCTTTAAGATTGTATTTTTTAAAAGACTTTCTTGCTAATCAAAGCAGCATTTATTTGATTAAAACAGTAAACTTGGAAGGCGGTAATATTACGAATTTTTATTATTATAATTAAACATTTCAAGTTTTATTATTTTAATACATTTTAAGTGCAATTTATTCCTGGAATGACAAGGCTGAAGTTAAGGCCGATTTATACTTCTGCATCAAGTGATCGGCGTGACCTACGTCGCTTGCCTTGCGCGTTGCTGTTCATTTATACTTCTGCGTGCTGTTTGTGTTGCTCAACACTTCCAAAACGCTAGCTGGCAGTAGGTTTTTATGTTCCTCTGTGTAGAATTTCTTGCTGGGTGTTTTGTTTTTTCTGAACAGTACCTTAAATGTACAAGTACCTAAAACTTGCTCATTCAGAGGCAGGAACCGGCAAATTTAATCATAAGGTGAACACAAAACAAAAGTTTCCATCAGGGGTCCATTCTTCGTACATGGATTACTCAATTAGCTGGATTTGGTTATTAACGATTTGACATGATCCAGGATCAATTCATTCTTCAAAACTTATCCAAGAGTTATAGCAACAGTTCTGGTAGCTCAAACCTGCTCGCGAGCAGGCTTATTTCATACAAACAGGATTAAATAGGGTAATTTCAAGCAAAGGTAATACTTAAAGCATGTACCGAATGCTGATATTTTCTTACAGTAGTAGTTTTATACATTTGGGAAAATAGTAGTTTAAAGAAATTATATAAATCAAACTTATGCAATCTGCACTCCGAATAAAAGTACAAAGGCTGCTCCCCAAGGGGTTCAAAGAGAACATTTATTAATATGGACTTTTTAGATACAAACGCCTACTATTTAAAGGTTACAGCTTTAGTATAATTTGTGTATGATAATAGACATGCACAATATTTGACTGTTTTTGTTTAATAATAATATAATAATATTAATTTAATAATAATTTTAAGAGGTCATTCACATGTTTTGACAGCTAATATGATGGAGATTTGATGCTTCGCAAGTTGCAGACACCATTACTGATATCAAAATGCTTTTTTGATGCAAAATTAATTTGGACAGCCATTTATTAAGAAACTTAAATAGGCCTAGGCTACTATAATAAAGAAAATCCGCTCTAACTGTAATACTAAATAAATTGCTAAGTACTCGATACATGAAAGTGCAAAACAAGCAGCCCACAACCAAAGTGGAAAGTTATTGCGTATCATATTTAACAAACCATTTACTATGAATTTTATGTAATGTTGCACACATGCATAATTGAATATTAATCAGATGATGTCATTACGATGCTGTGCCGTCAGCCAATCGTTGTATTGCTGATCATGATTTCATGGATCGATAGATCTGTCCTTCACAACACACACAGCGATCTCAGATCAGTTCATCCAGACATCTGATTCGCAAACTTGTTTGAAAAACCAAATTAGCCAGAGATCAGTTATCAAGATTAAAAGATCCAGGATCTGTCAAATCATCTTAGATAATTTTAAGCGAGGTAGGAAAAATGAACCCCTGGAGCTCCTTCACAGGACTTCACACTTGTAAACGCTCGCTCCATCAGGCTCGCAGCTCTTAGCACCGCCCACACTCGTAACAGCTACCAAGCTGACCAATCACAGAGCTTGCGCTATGCGTCGCTGCAACGTGTAGTCAAATTTATTTTCAGCCACGCCGATGCGGGCTATGCGGCGGCACGAAGGCTGTGCCGCACAATACGTGTGAGCTTGACGCAGAAGTATAATACAGCTTTGAAAGCAAATATTCAAGTCTCATATCACATATTTAATAATTATAATTTGATGATTTACTGCTATAAAGAGCCATTTCCAGCATGAATAAATGTCTCTTTATAGCATTAAATCAGCATATTACAATTATGAAAAGAAGCTCTGCTTATTTTTCTAATTTTCTTCTCAAATGTATTTATTTTTCTGTTTTTTGATGAATATAAAAGTAAAAATAATATGTGAAACAGAAATCACTGTTAATAAACTGTTAATTAAATATTTTTTTTCCAGAATGTTACGGACTCAAAACATCTGAATGCTAGTGTTAGTGTTCCTGGTTGTTTTCAGATACTTAAAATAGAACACATTACGGAAAACCAGCTTTTAAATGTCACTTATCTGAAGTAGCAATTTGCACACCAGACTCTTAGAATTACGCATGACCATGACTTCAAGCTTTTGAGACGCACACACACTATAATGACAGGCTTGAAGGCATTGTTTCTGATCCCATTATTAGCATCTCTCCACAGACACACACACACACAAACTCACAGGGATGGGATAGAAGTGTGCACTGTGTTTGTTCTCCTCCTCGTATTTGCCAGGCTCTGTGGTGGAGTCCATGGATTTGGAAGTGGTGTTTTTCCCAACACCCATTCCTCCGCTGAGCTCGTCCTCCACTGACTGTGGATCTGCTGCTCTCCTCCACTCGCGCTCAGGTAGAAACACTGCCGAACGGCCCGTCAGCACAATCTCATGCTCCACTGATTGACCAGCCAGCTCATCTGAGGAGAAACAACAGAGCAACGCTATTAATAAAATGATTTGCAATGCTCAAATGATGACTTCATTTAATCACTAAATCAATCAATTAAAACAGAAACCATATAGTAAGTTTCAGTATTTTTCATGTTTGTAAATAGTTTACTAGAAGTCAAAAATATTACGCCTCCTGGAAAATTGTAATTCTAATTAAAATATTTCCTAGCTGTGGTTCAGATTTTTTTTTTCGTTTAAATAACGAATTTATTTTGTCTTTGCCACGAAGACCTACATACTTAATATTTTACTAGTTGTATTGTAATTCAGTTTGAAGAGCATTTTAAAGGCTTTTTATCTATCTATCTATCTATCTATCTATCTATCTATCTATCTATCTATCTATCTATCTATCTATCTATCTAAAAATTATTAGCCCTCCTGAATTATTAGCCCCCCTGTTTATTTTTCCCCCAATTTCTGTTTAAAGGAGAGAAGATATTTTTCAACACATTTTTGAACATAATAGTTTTAATAACTCATTTCTAATAACTGATTTATTTTATCTTTGTCATGATGACAGTCAATAATATTTTACTAGATATTTTTTAAGACACTTCTATACAGCTTAAAGTGACATTTAAAGGCTTAACTAGGTTAATAAGGTTAACTAGGCAGGTTAGGGTAATTAGGCAAGTTATTGTATAATGATGGTTTATTCTGTAGACAGTCGAAAAAAAAAATAGCTTAAAGGGGCTAATAATTTTGACCTTAAAATAGTTCATAAAAAATTAAAAACTGCTTTTATTCTAGCCAAAATAAAACAAATAAGACTTTCTCCAGAAGAAAAAAAAATGATCAGACATACTGTGAAAATTTCCCTGCTTTGTTAAACATAATTTGGGAAATATTTAAAAAAGAAAAATACATTCAAAATGGGGCTAATAATTCTGACTTCAACTGTATATAAAAACTAAATACTTTCTCAAGATGAAAATAAAGATAATTTGACTGATATGTGTAGTCTTGAATAGCTCAGTTAGATAGGTCGATTGATACTTGTACTGAACCTTTTGACTATACGAGTTCAAATCCCATTGATGACATGTAAATTAAACAATTTTTATATTCATTTTGATTATATACTGTTCTGCCACACAAATATTATAATCAACAATGTTTACAATGACACTGACACAAGTAATAAGAATATTTCATTGGTATGGGCATGTTTTGTAGCTGTGATCCGCAAATGTGAATAGTTTACAGTGCATCCGGAAAGTATTCATAGCGCTTCACTTTTTACACAAAATTTTGTGTTACAGCCTTATTCCAAAATGGATTAAATTAATTTATTTCCTCAAAATTCTACACACAATACCCCATAATGACAATGTGAAAAAAGATCTTTTGAAATAGTTGCAAATTTATTAAAAATGCTCAGTGGCCTCCATCATCAGTAAGTGGAAGATGTTTGGAACCACCAGGACTCTTCCTAGAGCTGGCCGGCCATCTAAGCTGAGTGTTCGGGGGAGAAGTGCCTTAGTCAGGGAGGTGATCAATAACCCGATGGTCACGCTATCTGAGCTCCAGCGTTCTTCTGTGGAAAGAGGAGAACCTTACAGAAGAACAACCATCTATGCAGCAATCCACATTATTGGGTATTGTGTGTAGAATTTTGAGGAAATAAATGAATTTAATCAATTTTGGAATAAGGCTGTAACATAAAAAAATGTGGAAAAAGTGAAGCGCTATTAATACTTTCCGAATGCACTGCACATCTGGAAAGGGTTAACAGTTAACACGTTCACCAGTTAAACCATATTATTTGCATATGTCATCTTAATAGCAATATGTTAAGCTATATGTCAATAGCATCTGTGCAATATCAGACCCCACTCTTATGAACACAGCACAGTTATTAGCATTTTATTCATGTCAAGCAGGGCGTGCAGGGCCGGTGGGCGCATGCATATATTTTTTTTGTTTGTTTGTTAGTTTTGATTAGTGTTGATATCAAATGCAATGAATCTTTTAATATAAAACTTGAAGTAACGGTGCTCATAATTGGCTAGTGCGACTAAATTTTGGCTGGTGTGACTACATTTTTCAAGTTAGGAGCATCAGTGCTACCAAGCAAAAAGGTTCATTTCGAGCCCTGTAAAAGTATAATTGTTGTAGTACAACAGTTTGACTGTATGTAGTTTAAGATTTTAGCAATTTTGGGGAAGTAAAAAATAATTAAACGCAGTGCTATACATGTAATCAAATAGTGATGTGGACTAGAGTTTGTAATTGTAAGATGTAAAGCATCTAAGTGCCACCTGAAAATTTCTTCTAAAAGTTTTTTTCTCTCAGACTCCTCTGTGTAGGTTCAGTTATTTCACTTTAATTGTGATGAAAATGTTGTTTTTATTGACTGTAAAATGAGAAAACTGAATAAAAATATAGGAGCCTGAAAAAAAAAACACATTTTAGAAGAATATTTCAGACTGCATTCACAGGGTATATGCAGGAATCCTAAAGGTAATTTCATTACCATTTTAAAACTTATTAAAGACCTTATAAGAATATTTTAAGACCTCATCACCACTTCTAGTTCTAATCAGTTTTAAACAGTTAACTTAAACAGTTGATAACAAAAAATTGTAGTTAACTAAATCAATGGATCACAAACGTGCAACAGAACTCAGATAAGCTCCGAAGAAACGAAGCTTGAAAGAATAAAAATTATGCTGTTGTTTTCAGCGAAAGGCTTCAGACACTGTTTAACTCGTCTTTCGTCAACCAGGAGTATGCAAACTTACATCTTCTCATTTTATGGTCGGTTTCATTCTATTGTTTCACTACATGTGGAGAGAATCACATCACCTTCCCACGTTTGTCGCAAATTACATGGCATCACCCGGACGGAGTAGCTTGACCGGACGCGCCCAGGCCTGAACCAATCATGTAGATCGAGCACGTCGTTGTTAATATTAGAAGACAAATAAATATATTTATGCTCTTTTGGAGTCAAACACTTTGGACATCGCTAGAACAAAATTTAAGACCTCGTAAAAACGCAATTAAGACTTGTTGATACCTTTTAAGGGCCTTAATTTTCTCATGATTGATTTATCAACTTTTAATACTTTAAGACCCGGCAGACATCCTGATTTAGATACGTTTGCATCTGAACTCGTCAACACGTTAAAAATGTCTCAGTCTGTGTGATGTGGTTTTATTTATTACACATTATTAAACACTTAATGACAAGTTTGAAAAACTCATTTTGAAAGATTCCAAAAGAAAACAACAAACTGACAAATAAATTAGGCGATGAAATGGAATCTTAAAACAAACACAAACCTAAAGCCATTGATCAAAAATGGTTTATAAACTCACATCCCACACCTTTCATTAGTGTGGTAGGAATAAATGACGCAACACAACAATAATGTGTGATGAGACATCTACACTAACAGACACACAAAAAAATGATTTGGCAAAGTGAGGTGGTAAAACTTTTTTTTTTTCATGAAGTAAAAAAAGAACATTGAAGGACAGAGGAAAGAGGAGGAAGGGCAGGAATGATGATGGGTGAGATGGAAAACTGAAGTGAAAGAAAGTGAGTGAGTGAGAGAGAGGGAAGTGAAGGTCAGCCTGCTTTATCAGCGGATGTTGTTGATTTTAGTAAACGTCTAGTCATGTTTGCTTTTCTTATGGCCTTGCTCCAGCACTTTTCCCTTTAATGACAGTGATTAGTCATGTCAGCGCAGCACCAGCGGCTGCTCATGATCCCTCAGCAAACTTGAACTCCAGACAATCACATCTGCTGGACATCTAGAAGCCATCCAAGTCCACAAACACTCATACCGCTACACGTGCTTCACATGTGCCAACTGACAATGGTCACAATATGGTAATTTTTTTTTAGTGTTCCCACCCACTATTAAATCTCATTGGTTTAAAAGTCCAGCTCCCCATAAAATGTACATAGCTAGATTTTTATAAATTATTAATAATGATAATAATAGAATAGAATATAATTTGAATATAATCTTTTATTTATATATATATATATATATATATATATATATATATATATATATATATATATATATATATATATATATATATGAAATCATTGATGCAAATATTATAATGACACTACTATTTAAAAAAAAAATAAAGAAATATTATTTCTTATATATATATATATATATATATATATATATATATATGTGTGTGTGTGTGTGTGTGTATGCATGTATGTATGTATGCATGTATGTATGTATGTATGTATGTACATATATAAATATATACATGCATGTATATATACACACACACACATATACATACATAAAAATTTCTTACATAAGTCATACATACCGTTAAATTTTTTTTGCTATTTTTTTCCCCTAATATGGCCACAACCACTATGAAATATCACTGGTCTAAAAATCCAGCTCCTCATAAAACATACATAAATAGGATTTATACATCATTACCATTAATATTAATATTATTAAAAATAATATTAATAATAAAAATAATAATAACAATAATAATAATAATAACAATTGTATTAGACATCAAATAGAAATTTAATAAACAACTTTTAAATAAAAAAATATATAAAATCATTATGATGCAAGGCAACCCAGTGGCGCAGTAGGTAGTGCTGTTGCCTCACAGCAAGAACGTCGCTGGGTCGCAGGTTCGAACCTCGGCTGGGCTGGGTCAGTTGGCGTTTCTGTGTGGAGTTTGCATGTTCTCCCTGGGTTCGCGTGGGTTTCCTCCGGGTGCTCCGGTTTCCCCCACAGTCCAAAGACATGCAGTACAGGTGAATTGGGTAAGCTAAATTGTCCGTAGTGTATGAGTGTGAATGTGTGTGTGGAAGTTCCCAGAGATGGGTTGCGGCTGGAAGGGCATCCGCTGCGTAAAATCGTGCTGGATAAGTTGGCGGTTCATTCCGCTGTGGCGACCCCGCAAGGGACAAAGCCGACAAGAAAATGAATGAATGAATTATGATGCAAATATTACAATGGCACGCTTCTATTTTTTTAAATACATATTTAAGAATATTAGCATATACATTTCATTTCTTACATAAATCATACATACAGTTAAAAAAAATTTTTGAAGCGACTAGTTGACGTCAATCAAAAAGTGCCACTGCAGAGGTGTCAACTAGTCAATTTAACCCCATATATATGGGCAGCTTTACACTGAAATGACTTTTCACTGAATGAAACTGCCCTCGCATTATTGAAATTTATTTTTAAAGTGATTATTTCATTTTGTCCGCATTAAAGATTCACGTGAACTTTGAATGAACTTTAAATCTGAGTTAACTTTAAATTTAATGTTGCATTGTTTTTGCAACGTGCTATGAGCTGTCAGACAGCATGAGGTATATAGTTTCTGCAAATAAACAGCAAATTGTGGCATGTTGCAAAACAATTGCATCTTGTGTTTATTAATGACATCACAAGAGACTAGTCGACGTTGACTTTGATAACATAAATGTCAACTTCCAAAAATCTAAAGTCGTTCAACACCTGATATACACAGTAGGCATAAGCCGGTTTGATTCTGACCATATGATAACTTTGGATAAATGTATCACGGTATTGTGATTACTGCTGTAAAATATATTATTTTTAAATGTCTGGGTAAAAAAACTTTTCCCTTTTGAACACAATATATTTTATTTTTGAGAAACATTTAAAATATTTTGTAACAGTAATCATGTCAGACTAAATAATTAAAAAACGTAAATAAAAAAATCTTTCACATACCACAACATTTTGGCAGTTTTAATACCTTGACTTTTCCAAACGGTATTGAAAACGGTTATTGTCCCATACCTAATACACAGTATATTATTAAAAATAGTATGGCTACACCCACTATTAAATATAATTGATCTAAAAATCCAGCTCCTCGTAAAACTTACATAGATAGGTTTTATACATTAATAATATTATTATTAATAATAATAATAACAATAGTATTAGACATACAAGAGAAATTGAATACAATATTTTTAAAACTTAACATTTATATGATAATGATTTCATATAATGACATACTACTAATAATTTTATATATATATATATATATATATATATATATATATATATACACATATATACATATACACACACACACACATTTAATAATATTAGCATATACATTTCATTTCTTACATGCATTAAACATACTCTTAAACCGAAAAAAGTGAGGATTGCTTATGATTCCCTCATTTATTGACAAATTAACACTATCGTCAAGTTCTTTTCATTTCATTACAGCCAAAGCGTCACATCTAATTTCATCCTCATAATGTAAATTGTAACAATGACATCGATTGCTACACGAACAATAGATCAAAAAGACAAACCCTTTCCGTGATCTATCATTCACATTATGACTATTAAACGTAGACTATTAGTTCACTATTAACGTAGAATCCGCATTAAAGAGTTGCTGCTTTCTCAGAATCAAAGTCTAACACACAGTTTACCGAGCAAACAAGTCAATACTAGAAATCTGTGATGGTTTATTGATTTTTCTTTGCAATGAGCAGGTGTTCGAGTGCAGCTGGGGTCAGTAAAGAAATGAGTACCTAGTTCACACATCACTCCCACCAATCAGGCCGGCCGGAAGCATCTGTGTGGAGGAGTTAAAACTGAAAGGAGAGAGAGAGGGATAGAGGGAGGATGGAGGATAGAAAGACAGGAGAGTGAGGACGGATGATGGACAAAGAATGAGGGTTGACAAAAGAAAGATAGACAGGAGTTAATTAGCAGCCAAGATGCAAATCACAAGGCATTTCAAGCATTCAATGAATGTGCTTTAAATTTATAATACATGTTTGGTGTGTGCGAGGCTATAGGTAATTCCATGACTAATACTTTACAAAGCTTAAGTCATCTTTAAACAACAGATTTAATGTCGCCCTAAATCAGGTCTGCGTCAGCACAAAATTCAGTGTAAAGACACATTACTACTGTAGTTTACTAGGGCTGTGTATTGGCAAGGGCCTCATGATACGATACATCCTAGTCAGTGTTTCCCCTACTATTATATAAGAGGGGCGCCCCACCCTCCCAACGGCTGTACCTGCCCCCATGAAGTCACGTTAATTGCATTATCTATATATCTATATTGCGCCAGATCAACTTTTTTTTAATAAACAAGCTAAATAGCCATATGTAATATCTTATTTACACAACAGCATGTCATTTCTGTTCTGCACTTGCGTCACTGCAGCTAAAATATATACAGATGCAGACATCCCAAGTCTCTCGAAAGTTCCGGGAGTCTCCCGCAAATGCATAGAGACTCCCGGAAGCCCGCAAACGAATGAATCTCCCGGAAATCAAGCGTCTCCCGCCCGGTCCTCAAGTGCGTCCTGCATCCCTCCCCGCTCTTCAGATACGATCACGCACATCCCATGCTGTGATGCGAGCGGAGCTATCTCCTCTATCTAGTGTCTAGTTATGACCTCTCCCGGAGGCTCTGCTTGGCTTCTGCAAATTCATACCGGCTCCGTGATCCCCTAAATGAAATAAAATACCCGGAAATCATGGCGACGAGAGTGAATGAGCAAGTGAACAGATCGCGAGAGGAACAGTGATGGTCTAAACATTACATTTTGCTGATGACACAACGGTGGAGGGCCTAATCACCGATAATGATGAGACGGCCTACAGAGAGGAGGTGCACGCTCTGACGCAGTGGTGTCAGGAAAACCACCTCTCACTCAACATCAGTAAAACCAAGGAGCTGGTGGTGGATTTCAGGAGAGAGAAGAAAGAACACGCTCCCATCACCATCAACGGGACACCAGTGGAGAGAGTCAGCACTTTCAAGTTTCTTGGAGTACACATCGCTGAGGATCTGACATGGACTGCCCACACAGACGCAGTGCTGAGGAAGGCACAACAACGCCTCTTCTTCCTCAGGCGTCTCAGGAGGTTTGGAATGAGCCCCCACATCCTCCGCTCGTTCTACACCTGCACTGTGGAGAGCATCCTCACTGGCTGCATCACCACCTGGTATGGAAACAGCACCAGCAGCAATCGCAAAGGTCTACATAGGATCGTGCGAACTGCTGGACGCGTAGTAGGAGGTGAGCTTCCCTCCCTCTAGGACATCTATACCAGGAGGTGCATGAGAAAAGCCAAGAGAATCATCAGCGACTCCAGCCACCCAAGCCATAGACTTTTCTCTCTGCTACCCTCAGGCAGACGGTTCCGCAGCATCCGGTCACGCACCAGCCGACTGAAGGAAAGTTTCTTCCCTCAGACTATCAGGCTGATGAACACTTAACACACCCCACACAAACTCTTCCATACCCCGCACTGCACACCGTCAAGATGTAGCATGCACTGCACTTTAACAAATACACACTTAAAACAATACTGCCTACGTATCGCTGTCAACACTGCCAATTTTACATTGTCTTGTTTTTTTTTATTGTGAGCATGTTGTTGCATATTGCACTGTCTGTATTTTGCACTGTCTGGAGCCAGCACTTAAGCTTTTCACTCATCATAGCACAGGTGCTGCTGATGATGTGACAATAAAAATGATTTGATTTGACATTTGATAGGTTAAATGAAGAGCAGTAAAGATATCGTGAGTGCAATTATTAGATAAAAGTTTTTACATAACTTCTTGTAATACACTCATTGCTATAAGAAGTAGTTTATATGCCTATTTCATTTTAGTAACTAATATTCATTTTTCATCATTTGCAATGTTTCCAAATTGCATTGTTTGTAATTTTCTGTTGCGGTTCATTCTGCTTTGGTGACCTCTGATAAATAAGGCACTAAGCTGAAGTAAAATGAATAAATTATTTTCTGTAAAGCTGCTTCTGGACATGACATGTTCACATCAAAATTTTTATAAGAGAAATGTTTAATAAATGTCTCAATAAATGGGTCTGACATTTCTGACTTTCCATACCAAGAGGTTCAGGAAATGTTCTTTTAGAAGCCCATAAAGATACATTGCAGTGACAAAAGCTGCACAGTTTGAGAATAAAAAAAGATATAAAAGTTAATTTATAATTTACAAACGGTTGTACAGGTCAAATAGTTGTTCAGTTATTTACTGCTGTCATTAAAGACCATGACTCCTTGTGTCAGTGTGAGTCTGAACAGCCACGCTGCGTTGGGCCGCGTTGCACCGCAGCCCCATTCCCGCCACCTCAAAAAACTGTAAACCTAGGGGAAACACTGCTAGTGTTGTCATGATACTGGAATTTGGTACCAATTGGTACTGAAACTTTAAAAATGTCTATTTCACGCTAACATAACATACAAAGATAAGCTAGTCTGTTTATAAGCTGACATAAGAGCGATCTGCTAACAAATCAACTCATCTTCGCAGCTCTAAAAATACTCCAGTGTCCCTGTATCTGTGGTTACAATCAGTAAACAGTGGTAAGTTTGGTGAACTGATGACCTTCATGACCAATCAAAGTAATTTCTGTTGAGCACGTGAACACAAAGGCAAATCAGCAGTGTTTAAGGGTGCTTTCACACTTGGTTCAATTGCCTGGAATGAACCAAAGTTCGAATAGGAGTCCCACTGGTCGCCAAAGTAGGTGATACACAGACATACACGAATGAACGTTATGAAAACTAAAGCTTGTTGTACAGTTGGCAAGTCACTTACGTTATTTGGTACGATCATATTCACAGCAGAAGTGAACCAGAGTTCGCACCAATCATACCCCAGACCGACAATTTCAGGCGGACTCGGATATGGTTCGTGGGTGCGCACCAGAGTTCATTAGACAGCGTTCACACTAACTAAACGTTTCAGTACCGAATGATCATGATTCATGGGTCATGATACAGTAGATCACGATGTATTGTGAAACTGTGTTATATTGTAATAGTTTGTATTAGAACATGATGTGCATCATATCATATAGAGAAGGTGAATGTGTCGTAACAGCCCAAGATGTAACGATATTTTTGCACAGTCCTGTTGTTTACATAAATATACATTTTTGAAAATGTATGCTGCTACAAGTTTGGTTTCCGTGCTGCATTTGTTGTGTAAAGATGCTTTGAGAGGTTTAACTATTATTAATTACTCTCCTTCACACAAATAAAGATGGTTTTGATTAAATCAGAAAGCTCCATCATCCTCCATAGACACCAATGGTCCAGACTCATTTAAAGTTTGGAAAAATAAAAAAATATCCTTAAAATAGACCATATGCATTCAGTGCTTCAATCGGATATTATCAAGCTACATGAATCCTTTTGTGTGCACCTACACAAAAATAATGAGTTTATTTAACAGTTTCTTCTCCTCAGTGTCAGTGCTATGTGCTCTTTATGTGTCTCAGTGCACAATATACTGACACTGAGAATTTTTTTTTTAATGTGAACACAAGTATTCTCGTAGGGTCATAATATTCCAATTGAATCATTGCAAAAACACAGACAGTTTTAAGGAAGGTTATTTTGGTACCTTTCTGGACTTTGATCGAGTTTGGACTGTTGTTATCTATGGAGGATTTCATCTAAAATATCTTAACTTCCGTCTCAAAAATGAACATTTGTCTCTGGGATTTGGAACGATATGGAGGGTGAGTAATTTCTAACAGAATTGAATTTTTTGGGTAAACTAATCCTTTAATTAAATGTTGTGGGTTTGAAACACGATTAAGAAACGTTGAATGAAGTTGATTATGACAGAAAATAATTTGAACATCCCTCAGTTTGTACAAATTTTTTTGACGTGAAGTTGAACTTGTGTACAAAAAAAGTCCAGTCACAGTTTAAAAACTAAGCAATAAAAAAAAAAATACATGAGTAATTCAACTTAAACTAAACTAATTTCAGAATCTGTGTAGGAAATTGGCTTCATAAGCATTGCCAATCATGTGGTTTCCAATCAAAATGATTGGATTTTATAAATAAAAATGTACTGAAAAACATTAAATGTGTCAAGAGGGTAAAATTGTGCAGTGTTAGTTTTCAGCATTCTGAAATGAAAAAAATGACTATTTCAAAAGACTATAACTAAATCTTTTCTGTTTGTCAGTCACACTGGATGATTTTACAGTAGGGGGAAAGAGTTTAATAAAAGGTCTTTCGGTTCAGTGTGCATGTGTACAGAAAAAAAAAGCATTTAGATAAAAAATAAATAAATAAAACAAGTGTGTCATGATATTATCTGACCTGATTATGAACTTCAGCACATTTCCCAAGAATATTTCCACTGATTAGAGACAGGTTGTGTTGTCTACATGTAAACGTGTGTGTGTGTGTGTGTGTGTGTGTGTGTGTGTAAATCTGTGAGGCACGTAGACAAACAGAGTGAGATGTCAGTTTATATCAAGACTGAGCTTCACTGCTGTTAGTCATGATGACCCTTCAGGTATAGTGTGTGTCTTCGTAACGTGATCGGCAGTGGACGGTCCAAAACACAGCAGGACAGATCAGTCCAAAGATTCTGCTGCCACACACAGTTTGTCCAAGCACATTTAAGAGCTGGGTGATATATGCTAAAATAAATAAATAAATAAATAAAAATGAAACTTTGACTGAATTGCGATGCATACATCTTTGAATGTGTTATTTAATTTAAACATAATTTATTATTATTATTATTATTATTATTATTATACATTTAGCCCAGTGTTGAAAATATAAAAAATCATGTGACATTCAAACATTGCAACAATGTAAAAATAACACATACAGAATAGCGCATAATAAAATTCACTTGCTTGTTGGCGAAAAATTGCTTGAGAAACCGATTCTGCATCAATTCAGAGATTTTGAAAACGTAGCTCTACTAAACATAGAACATTTATGAGAAGCAAAATGGAAGTATTTGTAACATTTACTTTCTAACATTTATAGATTGAGAGTATACCAGTGTATTTAAATGAATGCAAGTTACACACTGAGGAAAACAGCACCTCAAACACATTAAACTGTCAACAGCATGTGTCTGTCAGTGCATCTGACAGGATAACTGCTAAAAAACCACACATGCTAACCATGCGGCAACCTCCCACTCTCCCTTGTGAAGCAAATACGGTTGTAACTGAAACTGCAATTCATCGAAATTCCACTAGTCCTGGCTCCATAATAGAGCAGATTTCTATTGAGCCCACTGGTAAAATGTCCAAGTTTACAGCAGAAAAAAAGGTGTTTACAGCCTGGTACAAAGAACGATTTTGGTTCATAAAGCTAATATTACCCTTCATTACAACATGTGAGGGGGTGAATAACTCATTTATTTCGTTTATGTTAAGTTATATTAAGTCCGCATAATTAAGGGTGTGGCCACTTGAGTGACAGCTAGGTCTCGCTGGTCACCATCTTGTCACCTCAGGTGATTCTGGCTAATTAGCCGCTGAACTCGACATATACATCGTATTTAGTTTTGTTATATGTGGCTTTACACAGTCAATTGCTTTTTGGAATTATTTCTTACAATTATCAGATGATATGGCATGCTGTGTGTACTTAATTGTGCTCACAAACCATTCACGTGGCCCCCATTTCCCAGGTGAGTGAAATTATATACTTATACCATCTCTATAAATGTATTTGTTTTATTTAAGATAATTTATCATTCATAATTTTCTTTAGACCTGTAATGCACTCCAGAATCTGACAGATTGATTAGCTGCAAGCTCTAGAAAAGTCATGTGAAACGTTGTCATACAGTTTTATGCCAGGATTTCATAAATAGCCTTGCATTAACTAACATAGAATATATTTGAAGAGTGTGAAAGTAATTCGTGTTTTCCTCCTGTAGGAAAAACATCATAAGGACAAGGCTTTGTGGGTCAATGTATTACAACAGTGCTTTTAAAAGTCTAAACACTTTATTCATATAGTGTACAACCAAGCACATGTGGTCAGAACACAAACGAGTCGGAGATACTGAAGTATTAAGTGTTTCTCCCAACGAAAAGGCCGTCTAAGCAAAATGCCAGCAGGCATCTGTAGCTCCGCTTACGCTCCGTCTCTTTGCCCTTGTTTGGTATCCCCGGGTCGGTACGATGATGTGCGAACAAAATGGCGATGGTTGACCATGCCTACTTGTAGCTTCTCTTGCGTTCTTCAGAAACCTATGGGTGACGTCACGGATACTACGTCCATATCTTTTACAGTCTATTATGCTAACTAGTTCTTATGTTATTTTTTAGCCCTTAATTTAAAGCAAGACTCATGCCTAGGGCAAACTGAATTAAGCACTTTCCCTGCAGAAGCTCTGTATGAGTTTTACTACTTGAGCGATATAGATTCAGTTTTTTTCCACCAATTAAATAATTGTTCTAAACAAAGTTGGCTCAAACTGTGTGCTTCTCAGAGCGAAACTGCAGTGTTTATTTCCTAAATGAATAAACAAATCATACAATGATATATGTATTTGGTATTTTGAACGAATTGCTTGAAAGAGTAGCTATGTTTCCATCCACCTATTTTTATGCACATTTTGGATATGCGCAAAAAAACGGTTGATGGAAACGGCAAAATGTGCATAAAAACAGTTGATTGAAACGCCAAGATGCGCATCAATTTTGAAAATGTGCATACAAACGGTTGATGGAAATGCCAAGATGTGCATCAGTTTTGAAAATGCGCATAAAAAAACAGTTGATGGAAATGGCAAAATTCGCAACAATTTTGAAAATGCGCATACAAACGGTTGATAGAAATGCCAAGATGTGCATCTATTTTGAAAATGTGCTTAAAAAACGGTTGATGGTTGATGGAAACGCCAAGATGCGTATCAATTTTGAAAATGCATATACAAACGGTTGATGAATACGCCAAGATGTGCATCAATTTTAAAAATGCGTATAAAAAAAAAAAAAAAAATAAAAATAAATAAATAAATGAATATGTTGATGGAAACGCCAAGATGCGCATCAATTTTGAAAATGCAAATAAAACACATGCACATAACTGGGTAGGATAAACTTTATTCGATAAAGAAAAATGTGCATAAACTACGATGGAAACCAAACTAATTCTAGTATGCGCAATAAAAAAATCATGTGATTTTGTTATAAGAGATCATGTGGTGATAAAAATGTGTGTGAATGGACAAACCAGCAGGTCGAGCACATTGTAAGTGTTATTATTTTATGAATCACCTCCAGAAC